>JAKGGE010000270.1:0-98186 GCA_023748175.1 Hoolock leuconedys | reverse complement strand
AGCCTGGACTCTCCCACTCCTGCCCCCACCCCCACCCCCCCCCGCACATGCGCCCCTCCCCCCCGGCTGGGTGGGAGAACACTGGCCCAAACACCGTCCCACGCATCGTCCAGTTCTCTCTCCTCCCCCGGGCTTAAGGTTCTGCCCACGCCTCAATACCACTGGTGGCTCTGCAGCCCTCCCTCGGGCTGCCACGCATGGAGTTTCCATGGAGAAACAGAACACAGACCCCTGGCACACCGCGGATGCTGACCCTTCCAAGCCGGAGGGAAGGAGGTTAGATGGAGAGAGTGGCGGTGACCTAGAGATACCGGAAGGGTGAAGTGCTGGACGTTGGAAGGTAGGGAGGAAGGGAAGGAGGGAGGTAGGGAGGGACGGAGAGAGGGAGGCAGTGAGAAACGGAGTTAATGACAGAGAAACCCACGGACAGAGGAAGGGCAGGTGGGTGCATGCGTTAGAGGGAGGAAGGCGTAGGAGAAAGCTGCCCTGCCCCTCTGAGCAAGAGGACCCCGCTTTGGTGGAAAACGGCTGTTGAGATGGGCGCTGGTTGAGGGTTGGGCTCCACTGCCGCCAGCCAAGGGCGGCCGACGGCATGGGCACCTGCTCTGGTTCCACTGCCCAGAATAAGTGGTTTCAAGAGAAAAGACGGGATCTGGCTGCCGCTGGTTTTACCCTCAGTTTACAGACCACATCCCCAGGCTGGGGCTTCATCCCCTGCAGCGGAGCGCGAGGCCGACAGCCCCGAACACAGTGGAGCCACACTCAGGGACGACTGGAAGCTGCGGATTTCGATTCCACGCCGCCGCCCTGCAGGCTGTCGCCACGCCTCCGCCCCGAAGGCTGACCATGTTGGACTGTAGCAATACGTAAGTGCCAAGGACAAAGGCCTCAGAGGGGCTCACTGTCCACCCAAAGCGAGGGTGCCCAGAGAACTTCAAGAAGAGGGTTTCACCTTCCTCGCCCTGGTGCCCTTTATTGACAAATCTAGCCACAGCTCGACAGAGAGGGAGGGAGAAATGAAGCCGGGCGGCTGGATGGGGAAAGCTGCCTGCGTGGGAAAAAAGCGTCTCGGTGCTACGGCTGTTCACCCAGAAGAGCGAGGCAACCCGGACTGCTCCTGACATTTGCCTTGTAGGGGAAAGGCGGTGTCGTGATCCCAGCAGCGCTTCCCTTCCCTCAGCTTGTTGAGGGCCAGCCGGTTCCTCTGCTCCTGGGCAAAGAGCCTTCTAGAATTGAATCTTCTGGCTGCCACGGATGCCGTGAGCCAAAGGGACCGGGTTTTCCCTGCGCGGGAGGGCGCCAGGGGTAGCCAGCCGCCAGGAAGTGTGCGGTGGTTGGGCCTAGTTTGTGGAAACTCCTCGGCCACTCTGGCAGGCATCCCTGCATGAGGCTTGGATTCGGTGCAGGTCCCTTCTCGCAGGTTTTCAGGTGCGCTTGGCTTTTCCTTAGCTTGGTGGCGGAGGTCTCCGCGGCGGCCCAATGGGCCATCTACTGAAATTCTATCCTGCTCCGCCATCGCCTCATGCCCTCGTAAGACACCAGCTCACTCCATCTGCTGTTGGTGGACGTGGGTGCCATGTGTTTTCACACTGGCTCCACCTCGGACTCCCACCTGTCTTTGCACGTGTGGTGGGAAGCAGTGTCGGGGTGCCGGAGCCCCCACGCCTTGGAGGTGAAGGCAGGCCACTGCTCCACCCAGGAAGGAGGGAGGCAGTGGCCCACGGGTCAGTGCATTTTCCACGACGGTATGCTCACGGTCCTGGGACGCTCTGTTTCCCCAGTGAGACACTTCCCGCCACACGGCACTGTCACCCCATGCCCGACACACGGTGGGATCCATCCTCGGATCCGAACAGGAGTCCGCTCGGCCCAGCTGTCACCCTGTAGCTGCTCCTCCCCCGGGAACGGAAGCAGAAGACCGAAGCGAATGAGTTCCGACCACCGGGACTCCTACGGGTCTGACACTGGGTCTCCAGCAGGTCCCTCTGGCAGTCGGCCTCCCCCCGCCCCCTCGGTCTCAGCCCCGACTCCCAGGCACGATCGCACAGGGCTCCTAGTTCGACGAGTCTCAGTGACACACGCCTGGGCAACGGTGGCGGTCACTGTGTCCCAAGCGTCGGCTCGGTCCTCGGGCATGCGCACTGGAGAGTCCGTCCCTCCGCTGGATCCAGAGAGTGTGCCATGGACCTTTAAGAAACGCATACTCCATGGCAGGCTGGGGGGAACCGGGCTGCGGTGGCTGCGCTTGCAGATGTGAAGGTGACGCAGCCATATGCGGCGGGGTTAGTTGGACTGCCAGAGGTAACTCATGGAGACCTGTAAGGTCCCATAGATTCCGTGGTCAGACCTCTTTGATGGGCTTCTGCTTCGATTCCCAGTGGAGGAGAAGCTTCAGAGTGCCAGCAGGGCTGGGCGGACTCCTCTTCAGATCCGATGATGGATCCCACCGAGTGATCGGGCATGGGGTTATAGTGCCGTTTGGTGGCAAGGGTCTCTCTGTGGTACGGAACGATCCCCAGGGCTGCAAGGTGTGCCGTCATTGGAAAATGCACTGACCAGTGAGCCCACTGCCTCCCCCCTTCCTGGGTGGACCAGTGGCCTGCCTTCACCTCCATGGCGCAGGAGCTCCAGCACCCCGACACTGCTTACCGCCACACATGCAAAGACAGACAGGCGGGTGTCCAAGGTGGAGCCAGTGTGACCACACGTGTAAACCACGTCCCCCAACAGCAGATGGAGTGAGCAGGCTCCTCGGGAGACACAGGGGCTGGCTGGCCAGATGTATGCATGTCCAGTCAGTGCATACTGCGGCCACGGGAGACCTCCGCCACAAAGCTGAGGAAAAGCAAGCACTCCTGAAAACTCAGACAGGGCTCCAGCACCAATCCAAGCCACATGGAGGGATGCCAGCCAGAGGGCCAGGGCTTTGCCAGCCACGCTCCTGGACCCACCCCTCGCCACCAGCTAGGTACCACTGGGATCTTCACCGCCCCCCGCACCAAGCAAAACCCGGTCCTTTTGGCTCCCTGACATCCGTGGCAGCCAGAAGATACATTTCTAGAAAGCTCTTTGCCCAGGAGCTTAGGAACCGCCTGGCCCTCAACAATCAGAGAGGAAGTGCAGCTGGGATGCGACACAGCCTTTCCTAGAAGGCAAATGTCAGGAACGGTCCGCTGCTTTATGCCTTCCTGGACTAAAAACGGGACACGGTCAGCCAATGGAGACCCGAAAGCTTCCCTGTCCCAGACGCAAGGTGGAAGCCCAGAGCTCCAGGATCTCCAGACCTGCCTGGGGCCATGCTGGAAAAAAGGTTTGGAGAGGGAAAAAATCACGACCCGGACCTCCAGAAATTTTCTCCCGGATGGACTGGGAAGTCTTCTTGTTGGAAGACATTGAGCCAGACTAAGAAGCCCCTTGGCTTCTCAGACACAGGGCAGGCAGAGCAAGAGGGAGGACATAGCAGAGGCCAGAGCCCAGGCAGGATAGGCAGCAATGCCGAAAGCACCACCATGGCCATCCGGGAAGAAGTGCACAAAGGGTCAGCTGGGCAGGGAGGCCAGCGTTTCAGCCACACAGACGATTTCCCTATCCCGCCGCTGGCTTCCTTCTCCCTCGATGTGTCAAGGTCTGGCTAGATTTGCCAATGAGGGCACAGGGCAAGAGGAGTGAGAACCCTCTTCTTGAAGTTCAATGGGCACCATCCTGCGGGTGGACAGTGAGCCCCTCTGAGGCCTTTGTCATTGGCTGGGGTGTGGTCGTCTTCATCCTGGCAAAGAGGCTGCTCAGGATGGGGAGGGGATGAACAGCCCTGCGGCTCCAACGCAGATGCCCACGTTGCCCATGCTTTCACCAACCCAAAATGGAACTGCCGGTAAAACGACTGCCCACGGGCCAAACGACCCAAGCAGAGACCCGGGGAGAGGCTGACCACAAGAAAGGGTGACGTGCGAGAAACCACCCTCCTGTGCAAAGGGCGCCTGTGTCCCAGCAAACACGCACGCACAGACGGACAGAGATAGTCACACAGAGTGATGGAAAGAGCGAGAAGGGAGAGAGTGAGAAATCAGAGCGAGACTTAAGTGGGCACCCAAGCACACAAACACACACACAAACAGACAGATGCACACACACGCACACACGCACACACCCGAAATGCACACAGAGATAAAGGCAGCAGTTTAACACCCACCACCTAGGCAGCCCCTGAAGCTGCTGGGTTCTGCTCTCCACGACTATGACCCACCAGTGGGAGAGCAGATCACGGGCACACAGGCAGACCCGTCCTCTACATCACCTGCACCACTTCTTTTGGGAGAATTACCGGCACAAAGGCTCACGGACTAATGAGGCTGGGATCCGGCGCTGCCTCCCCGGGAAACCTTCTGAGGTTTCTTCCCCTGAGGCTTCTTCCTTCTGCTGGACCATCCGTGAATCCAGGCCTCCGGACACCGTCCTTTTAACGCCCTGGCCAGGACTGCTCTCAGCCCCGCTACACTTCCAGGCACACCGCAGAGGGCTCGAATCTCGAATGAAGTCTCAGGACCCACCCACGGGCAACGGCGGCGTCACTGTGACCTGCTGTGGTTGGCCTCGTGCATGCGATTGAGAGGCCGACTTGCCACTAACCGAGAGCGGGCTGCTTGGACCCTTAAGAAATGGTGGCGACGCGGCAGGGTGGGGGGAAACGGGTGGCGGTGGCGGCGCTTGGGGTCGCGAAGGCGGCGCAGCCTGAGTCGGCAGGGGGAGTCGTACTGCCAGAGTGTCCTGTGGGAGACCCAGTGTCCGACTCGTAGGAGTCCGGTGCTCAGGACCTCCTTGATCGGTCTTCTGCTTCGCTTTTCCTGCGAGGAGCAGTTCAAAAAAGCCGCTGGGCTGCAGACTCCTCTTCGGATACTGGCGATGGACTCACCGGGTGATGGGGCACGGTCAAGGTGCTGTGTGTGACGGAAGAACTTAAAATGGAACGATAACCAGGGGCCGTAAGTCATGCCGCCGCGGAAATGAAACACCGTGAGCCCACTGCCTCCCTCTGTCCTGGTGGAGTAAATGGCTCAAGCCTCACCCTTGGGGCATGCTGGGCACCGTACTGCACTGCTTCCCGCCACACGTGCAAAGACATACAGGCGGGAATCCGAGATGGAGGCAGTGTGACCACACACGGCACCCACATCCCCCAAAAGCAGATGGAGTGAGCGGTGTCTTCTGGGCCGCAGGGGCCGATGGTGAGACGGACAGTGATGTCCACCAAAACACAAACATGGAGACTTACAAAGCTGAGGAAAAGCCAAGTGCACCTGAAACCCAGCGAGACAGGGCCTGCACCCGAATCCAAGCCACATGCAGGGATACCTGCCAGAGGGGCCGAGGGGTTTCCACAAAATATGCCCCACACCCTCCTCGCCACTGGCTAGGTTCCCCTGATGCCACCTCCCTCGCACACAGCAAAACCTGGTCCCTTTGGCTCCCTGACATCAGTGGCAGCCAGAAGATTCATTGCTAGAAGGGTCTTTGCCCAGGAGCAGAGGAACAGGCTGGCCCTCAACAATCAGAGAGAGGATGTGCAGGTGTGGGATGCCACCACCTTTCCTGAAGGCAACATCAAGCCACGGTCGGGTTGCCTCCTGCTCTTCTTGGACTGACCACACAGTCATCACTCGGGCCACGGAGACCCGGAAAGATTCCCTGTCCCAGACGGCTATGGAAGCCCAGAGCTCCAGGATCTCCGCACCTGGCAAATCATGCAGAAAAAGGTTTGGAGAGGGAAACAATCACGACCCAGACCTCCAGGAAGTTTCTTCCGGATGGACTGTGAATTCTTTCAGTGGAAGATATTTGACAGACTACAGCTTTCCTGTGGGCTTTGCAGAAACAATGGCAGGCAGAGCAAGAGGGAGGACAGAGCAGAGACCAGAGCAGTGATTTCATGCAGCCACTGCACCACCACAAGCATCCGTAGAGAAGTGCCCAAAGGGTGAGCTGGGCAGGGAAGGGCCAGCTTGAGCTTGCCATGTAGACGCTTTCCCCCATCCAGCCGGGCTGGCCTCCCCTGTGTCGAAGCCCCCCCAGCTAGATTTGTCAATGAGGGCACAGGGCGAGAGGAGTGAGAACCCTCTTCTTGAAGTTCTCTGGGCACCCTCCCAAGGGAGGGACAGTGAGCCCCTGAGGCATTTGTCCTTGGATGGGGTGTGGGATGCCTTCATTCTGGCCAGAAGGCCCAGGATGGGGATACAGAAACAGCTGCCCGACGCGAGATGCCCTGACGCTGTCTGGCACGCCTTTCACCAACCCAAACTGAACCGGGAACGACTGCCAGCAGGGTCGCACGCACTCCAGGCAGACACCCGGGAGAGGCTGACCACAAGAAAGGGCGACGTGCCAGAGACCAAGACCACGCCAGGGCGTGGGCAACCAGTCCCAGCAAACACGCAACAACAGACGACAGAGATAGAGAGAGTCGGCTTGAAAGAGCCAGTAGGGAGAGGGTGAGAAATCAGAGAGACACGTAAGTGGGCACCCAAGCACACAAACACACACACACACAGACACACGCACACACACGCACACACACACACACCCGAAATGCACACAGAGATAGCTGGTGCAGCAAGTTAATACCCACCCTGTGTTGTTCCTGAAGCTGCCGGTTTGCCTCCACGCACTACTTCCCACCCACGGGTGGGAGAGCAGCCCACGGGCACGCAGGCAGACCCTCGCTGGCCCCGACATCACCTGGGCACCACTTTTGGGGAGACTCACGGCTCACTGTCCACATCACCGAGTCTGGGATCCCGCTGCCTCACGCCGGCTAACTGCCTGAGGTTTTTCCTCCTGAGGCCCTCTGCTGGAACTTCCAAGGAAGTCCGGGCTCCTCCGGACACCATCCTGTTAACGCCCAAGAGACTGCCCCAGCCCCCACTCAGGCACCTATCGCACAGGGATCCTAGTTGACGAGTCTCAGGGACCCACCCCCGGGCAATGGAGGCGGTCACAGTGACACAAGCGGCAGTCAGTCCCCGCGCAAGCACTGAGAGGCTGACCCCTCGCCGCCCGGAGAGCCGTGCCGCGACCTTAAATAATCCCAAGCACGGGCAGGCTGGGGAACGGGCGCATGTGGCGCCAGCCTGCCAAGTGTTCCGAAAGTGCAAGTGAGCCAGAGGCCTGAGACCCAGGGCTGCACCCGTGAGTCCGTGGTCAGGACCGCTTCATCGGTCTTCTGCTTCGTACCCGGGAGGAGTACATGGGTGTCGGGGAAGGGCCGTATGGATTCCTCTCGGGATACCGGCGATGGGATCCCACCGCGATCGGCATGGGTTTATGGTGCCGTGTCAATGGGAAGTGTCTCGGCTAGCTCTGGAAACCATCCCCAGGCCGGTGCGCCGTCGGGCGGAAAACGCACTGGACCCCGAGCCCACTGCCTCCCCGGATTCCTGGGTGAGCAGTGGCCTGCCTTCACCCTTCCAAGGCACGGGGCCCGCACCCCAATATCGGCTTCCCCACCACACGCAGAGACAGATAGGTGGAGTCCGGAAGAGCCAGGTTACCACACGGTACCCACGTCCCCAAAACAGTGATGATGAGCGGTGCCTTTGTACGCAGGGGGGGGTTATGGCGAGACGGAGAGTACGCCCCACGTCGGGTGGGTCACGGGAGACCCCATGTGCCGGAGGAAAGCCCGCGCGCACCTGAAAACATGCGACAAGACCTGCTCACCCGCCATGCAGGATGCCTAGAGGGCTGAGGGTTTCCTGGCCAAACTAGGTTCTACCACGACCCCGCCACAGGCTGGTACCCCTGACGCCACCTCCCCCGCACCCAGGAAAACCCGGTCCCTTTGGCTCCCTGGACATCCATGGTGCCGAAGACCGCTAGAAGTCTTTATCCGGGCGAGGAACCGCTGGGTTCTCAACAAGCTGAGAGGAAGTGCAGTGGGATGCGACACCGCCTTCCTAGAAGGCAAATGTCAGGAACGGTCGGGTTGCCCCCAGCCTTCCTGGACCAAGCACGCAGCCATAACTCGGTGCACGGAGACCTCAAAACTTCACCGTCCCAGACGCAAGGTGCAAGCCCAGAGCTCCAGGATCTCACAACCCACCGCGTGATCAAGGTTTGCAGAGGGAACAATCACGACCCCGACCTCCAGGAAGTTTCTCCCGGATGGACTGGGAATTCTTCTGGGTGGAAGACATTGAGCCAGAATAAAAAAAGCCTCAGCTTCAGAAACACAGCAGGTAGAGCAAGAGGGAGGACAGAGCAGAGGCCAGAGCCCAGGCTGGATTGGCGGCAATGCTGCCGAACCACTCTGCCATCCTGGGAGGAGCGCCTGGGCGAGGCCAAGTGAAGGCTGCTGAGCCACACTTTTCTCCCCATCCAGTCAGCTGCTTCCCTTCTCCTCCCCAAACAGCTCTGGCTAGATTTGTCAATGAGGGCACAGGGTGAGAGGAGTGAGAACCCTCTTCTGAGCTCTGGCACCCTCCCATGTGGGTGGGACAAGGTCTGCCTGAGGCTTTGTCCTTGGCTGGGTGGAGTGTCTCCATCCTGGCAAAGAGGCTGCTGAGGCTGGGGAGTGGGTGAACAGAACAGCGTCTGAACAAAGAGATGCCCACGCTGCCCACGCCTTCACCAACCCAAACTGGAACCCGGGAAACGACCGCCAGCTGGTTTAATTTTACCCAGGCAGAGACCCGGGAGAGGCTGACCACAAGAAAGGACGACGGGCGCAGAGACCCTCCGCGCAAAGGGCAACTTCTGTCCCAGCAAACACGCACGCACAGACGGACAGAGATAGTAACAGAGAGCCACGGAAAGAGCTAGAAGGGAGAGAGTGAGAAATCAGAGAGAGACGGCGGGCACCCAAGCACACAAACACACCCACACACACAGACACATGCACACACACGCACACACCATTACACCCCAAATGCACACAAAGATACATGCAGCAGGTTGACACTCCACCCCCCCAGGCAGCCCCTGAAGGCCGCCGGGTTCTCTTGTTTCAGCCATCAGCACTGCGGTTGGAGAGCAGCCCACGGCACGCAGGGAGACCACCCCGACATCACAAGGGCACCACTTTGGGAGACTCAGGGCTCACCGCCCACAAGCACGCCTGAGCCTGGGATCCCGGGCTGCCTCAACGGGCCATCCGTCTGAGGTTTTTCCTCCTGAGGCTCCTTCCTGCTGGAACCTCCGCGAGTCCTGGCCTCCGGACACCATCCTGTTAACGCCTGGCGAGGACGTGGGTCTCAGCCTCACTGCTGGCACGACGACAGGGCTCCTAGTCTGGACCAGTCTCAGGGACCCAAGCACCCAGGCAACTGAGGAACAGGACCTGCTGGCAGCCGGGTCTCACAGGTAAGCTGGCACTGGAGAGGCTGACTCACCGCTGGCCCCGGAGAGTCAGGCTGCGGACCCTTTAAATAATCCCAGCCACGCAGCAGGCTGGGGGAACGGGGCGGCGGTGGCGGCACTTGGGGCCGCGAATGCGGCGCAGCCCTATATGGCATGGGGAGGCAGACTTCCAGAGGGGCCTGCTGGAGACCCAGGGTCAGACCTGTAGGAGTCCGGTGGTCAGGACCTCCTTGATCGGGTCTTCTGCTTCGGTTCCCGGGGAAGGAGCAGCTACAGGTTGCCGGCTGGGAAATGCGGACTCCTTCGATCCGGCGATGGATCCCACCGGTGATCGCAGCATGGGGCTGCGCCGGTGGCGGGAAAGTGTCTCGCTTGGGCAACGACCCATTCCCAGGTCCGCGAGGCGCGCTATCATCGGGCGGAAAATAATCCGACTGAGCCCACTGCCTCCCTCCTTCCTGGTGGAGGCAGTGGCCTCGCCTTGACCCTCCAAGGCACGGGGGCTCTGGCACGCCGACACTGCTTCCAACCACACGTGCAAAGACAGACAGGCGGGAGACCGAGGTGGAGCCAGTGTGACCACACGTGGCACCCACGCCCCCAACAGCAGATGTAGTTAGCGTGGTGGTTTCGAATAGGGGTTCCATGGCGCCACGGACAGTGATGTCCATCCCGCGGCGCCTGCTAATAATGGAGACCTCTCTGCCACAAAGCTGAGGAAAAGCCAAGCGCAACTGAAACCAAGCAGAGAGGACCTGCGCCTGAATCCAAGGCCATGTAGTTATGCCTGCCAGAGGGGCCGAGGGGCTTCTGCAACCAGGCTCCCACCACCACCCCGGCCATCGGGCCTGTACCCCTGACGCACTCTCACACCCAGGAAAACCCGTCCCTTGGCACTTCTGACGCCCTGCGGGTGTTACAGAATATTCATTGCTAGAAGGCTCTTGCCCAGTAGCAGAGGAAACGGCTGGCCCCTCAACAAGCTGAGAGGAAGTGCAGTGGAGGCGCACACGCCTCTTCCTAGAAGGCAAATGTCAGGAACGGTCGGTTTCACGCCTCCTTCTGGAACGGTATCATCTAATTCATAACTCGAGCCACGGAGACCAAAGCTTCCTGTCCCAGACGGCTATGCAAGCCCAGAGCTCCAGGATCTCCGCACCTGCCCAATCATGCTGATCAAGGTTTGAGACGGAAACATTCAATTTACCCCAACCCGGGAAGTTTCTCCCGGATGGACTGGGAAGTCTTCTGGGTGGAAGACATTGAGTTGTGACTAAGAAGCCCCTAGGCTTCAGAAACACGGCAGGCAGAGCAAGAGGGAGGACAGAGCAGAGGCCAGAGCCCAGGCAGGGATTACAGCAATGTCACTGCACCACTGCGCTATCAGGGGAGAAGTGCCCAAGGGTGAGCTGGGCAGGAAGGCCAGCGTTTGAGCCACACAGACGCTTTCCCCATCCAGGCCGGGCCGGGCTTCCTTCTCCCTCCCTGTGTCGGCTAGATTTGTCAATGAGGGCACTGGTGAGAGGAGTGAGAACCTCTTCTGAAGTTCTCTGGCACCTCCCTTGCGGGTGGACAGTGAGCCCCTCTGAGTCTTTGTCCTGGCTGGTGTGTGTGGTCTCTCATCCTGGCAAGGGAGGCTGCCCAGGATGGGGAGTGGATGAACAGAAAAGCGGCTCCGACGCAGATGCCCACATTGCCCACGCCTTCACCAACCCAAACTGGAACAGCCGGGAAACGACTGTCAGCGGGCCACACGACACATGAAGAGACCCGGGGAGAGGCTCTCAAGAAGAAAGGGCGACGTGCGAGAAACCACCCTCCAGCCCAACGGGCACCTGTGTCCCAGCAAACACGCACGGACAGACGGTCAGAGATAGTAACAGAGAGCGAAGGAAAGAGCGAGAAGGGTGAGAGTGAGAAATCAGACAGAGACGTAAGTGGGCACCCAAGCACACAAACACACACACACACTGACACACGCACACACACGCACACCCGCACACACCCGAAACGCAAGCAGAGATACAAGAAGCAGGTTAACACCCACCCCCAGGAAGCCCCTGAAGCTGCAGGGTTCTGCTCTCTCAAGGACTAGAGTCCCACCGTGGAGAGAGCAGCCCACGGGCCTGCTGCAGACCCGCCCCTCACATCAACAAGTGTATCACTTTGGGAGACTCAGGGGGCACACCATCCACGCATGCCTGAGGCTGGGATCCCCGGCCTCACCTCCCCGTGATGCTGGCCGAGGTTATTATTCCTGAGGCTTCTTTTCGGCTGGACTGCCCACAGTCCCGTCCTCCCGACACCATCTCACACCTCGCCACCTAATGCTCCCAGCCCTCACTCCCAGGCACGACTCCACAGGGCTCCTTAGTTCGACGGAGTCTCAGGGACCCACCCCTGGGCAACGGCGGCGGTCACTGTGACCCAAGCAGCGGCTCGGTCCTCATGCATGAGCACTGGTGAGTCCGACTGGCCGCTGGTTCCAGAGAGTGGGGCTGCAGACCTTTTAAGAAATGGCGCACGGCACCGTGCAGGCTGGGGAACGGGCCGCCGCATGCGCGCTTGGGATGCGAAGGCAGTGCAGCCATAGGCGGTGGGGGGCGGCGGACTGCCAGAGGGGACTGCGGGAGACTCAGGGTTGGACCCGTAGGAGTCCGGAGGTCAGGACCTTTGATGTGTCTTCTGCTTCGGTTCCCGGTGGGAGAGCAGATTCGGGATGCCAGCAGGGATGTGCGGATTCCTCTTTGGATCCTCACATGGATCCCACTGGGTGATCAGGTACAGTTACAGTGACGCAGGGTGAGAAGTGGCCCTCTGGGCACGGAATCATTTCAGGGTCGCAAGGCCGTCATTGGAAAATGCACTGGACCCGCGGGAGCCCACCTCAAGACTCCCTCCTGGTGGACCAGTGGTCTGCCTTCACCGAGGCAATAGGGGTCTGGCACCGACAGTGCTCCCGGCCACACTGCAAAGACAGACAGGTTGAGTCCCAGCTAGTGGTGGACGCATCGCGGCGCTAACGTCACCAACAGAAGATGGAGTGAGCTGCGTCTCAGGTCGCAGGGGGGCTTAAGGCCAGATGGACAGTGATGACCACAGTCATGGGCGCCCAGGGGGCCAATGGAGACCACAAAACTGGAGGAAAAGCCGTTTCATCTGAAAACTCATGCACACAGGGCCTGGGCGCACCTAAATCGCCACATGCAGGGATGCCTGCCAGAGGGGCCGAGGGGTTTCCAAAAACTACGCCCCACCCCCCCCCCCCCCGGGCCACCTCCGCTACATACCACCTCTACACGCTTACCTTCCACCGCCCCCAGCAACTGTCCCTTGGCTCCCCTTGGACATCCGTGGCAGCCAGAAGATTCATTGCTAGAAGGCTCTTGCCCAGGAGCAGAGGTACCGCTGGCCTCCTCAACAATCACAAAGGAAGTGCTGATGGGATGCTTACACCGCCTCACCTAGAAGGAAAATGTCAGGAACGGTCGGGCTGCTCCTGAGCTCTTCCAACCCACCACCTGAGCCATCACTAGGGCTACGGAAACCCGGAAAGCTTCCCTGTCACAGATGGCTATGCAAGCCCAGAGCTCCAGGATCTCCGCACCTGCCCAATCATGTTGATAAAGGTTTGGAGAGGGAAACAATCACGACCCCGACTTCCAGGAAGTTTCTACTGGATGGACTGGGAAGTCTTCTGGTGGAAGACATTGAGCTGTAGACTAAGAAGCCCAGGCTTCTCAGAAACAGGGCAGGCAGAGCAAGAGGGAGGACAGAGTGAGGCCAGAGCCTAGGGAAGACTGGCGGCAATGTCAGCCACCACCACCAATGGCCACATCCTGGGAGAAGTGCCCAAAGGGTGAGCTGGGCAGGAAGGCCAGCGTTTGAGCCACACAGACGCTTTCTCCATCCCGCCCCCAGCTTCCTTCTCCTCCCTGTGTCGAGCTCTGGCTAGATTTTTCAATGAGGGCACAGGGCGAGAGGAGTGAGAACCCTCTTTGAATTTCTCTGGGCACCCCTTCCTTTGTGGGTGGGGATTGAGACCCTCTTAGGCCTTTGTCCTTGGCTGGGGTGTGGGCTGTCTTCTCGTCCCCTGGCAAAGAGGCTGCTCAGGATGGGGAGGGGATGAACAGCCCTGAGGCTCCGACACGCTTAGATATCCGCCGCGTTGCCCACCTTCACCAACCCAAACTAAACCCCAGAAAACGACTGCTGCTGGTTGGCCACCGACCTGGTGGCAGAGACCCGGGAGAAGGACCACAAGAAAAGACGCATAGAAACTACCCTCCGGCGCATCAAAACGTGTCCCAGCAAATACGCACGCATAGACGGTCAGAGATAGTAACAGAGAGCTGCTGGAAAGAGCTGGAAGTGAGAGAGTGAGAAATCTGGAGAGAGACGCAAGGGCACCCAAGCACACAAACACACACACACACACACACACACACACACACACACAGACACACACACAACCTAAACGCGACACAGAGAGATCAGGCAGGCAGGTTAACACTCCACTCCCAGTAGCCCCCTGAAGCTGGAGTTCTTCCTCCTGCCACTACGCACCTGCACCGTGGGAAAGCAGTCCACGGGCACACAGGCAGACCCGTCCTCGACATCACAAGGGCAGCAGTTTTGTGGAGACTCACGGGCACACTGTCCGCGCACGCCTGATGCTGGTATCCCACGCTGTCTCCCCGGCAATGCCTCTGAGGTTTCTTCCTGAGGTCTCACACCCAGGGACCACAGTCTCAGGGATCCACCCCAGGCAATGAAAAGTGTTACTGTGACCCAGCATGCTCGGCCCTGCACATGTGCAGTGGAGAGGCTTCACTGCCGCTGGCTGCAGAGAGAGTCAGTTCATGGACCCTTAAGAAATGAGCATGACGCTGCAGGCTGTGGGAATGGGGAGGTGGGGTCGGGCTGGGGTCGCAGTAGTGCACAGCCGGGGTGAGGCTAACTGCCAGAGGGCCTGCGGAGAGCCAGGGTCAGACCCAGGAGTCCCTGTAGAAGTCAGGGACCTCCCTGATCGGTCTTCTGATTTGTTCCCGTGGAGAGCAGCTTCGGGGTGTTGGAAGGCTGTGCTGGACTCCTCTTCGGATCCCATGATGTATCCTGCCCCCGGGTGATCGGGCATGGGTTGGCGTGCCTGTATGCGTCTCGCTGGGGTAACGAACGATCCCCAGGGCCACTGGCATGCAGTCAGGTGTAAAATGCACTGACCAAGAGCCCGCTGCCTCATTCTGGGTGGGAGTAGTGACCTGCCTCTCACCTCCAAGGCGGGAGCCCGCACTCGCACACTGCTTCCCACCACACGTGCAGCACAAAAAATTGAGTCCGAGGTGCTATGACCATTGATGTGGCACCCATCAGCCCCCCCAACAGCAGACGGAGTGAGTCGCGTCTTCGGGATGCAGGGCGCATGGTGACCGACAGTGTTGTCCAGCTGCTCGGGGCCACGGGAGACCTGCCACAAAGCTGAGGAAAAGCCGTTACACTGAAAACTCATGCACACAGGGCTCATACCAATCCAAGGCATAGGCGGGATGCTTGCAACAGGGGCCGAGGGTTTGGCCAAAGTTTGCCCCACAACAGCCCTGCCACTGGCAGCCCGCCTGGGATGCCTCCCAAGACCCAGCAAAAACCCGGTCCATTTGGCACCCTGACATCCGTGGCAGCCAGAAGATTCATTGCTAGAAGACTCTTTGCCCAGGAGCAGAGGAACCGGCTGGCCCTCAACAATCAGAGAGGAAGTGCAGTTTTGATGTGACACAGCCTTTCATAGAAGGCAAATATCAGGAACTGTCGGGTTGCCTCGCGCTCTTCCTGGACCGACCACGTGGCCATAACTCGAGCCACGGTTACCCGAAAACCTTCCCTGTCCCAGACGGCTATGGAAGCCCAGAGGTCCAGGATCTCCGCACCTGCCCAATCATGCTGAAAAAGGTTTGGAGAGGGAAACAATCGCGACCCCGTCCTCCAGGAAATTTCTCCTGGATGGACTGGGAAGTCTTCTGGGTGAAAGACATTGAGCCAGACTAAGAAGCCCCTAGGATTCTCAGAAACAGGGCAGGCAGAGCAAGAGTTAGGACAGAGCAGAGGCCAGATCCCAGGAAGGATTGGCGGCAATGCTGCCAGCACCACAACGGCCATCAGGGGAGAAGTGCCCAAAGGGTGAGCTGGGCAGGAAGGCCAGCGTTTGAGCCACACAGATGCTTTCCCCATCCAGCCGCCGACTTCCGACACCCTCCCTGTGTCGAGCTCTGGCTAGATTTGTCAATGAGGGCACAGGGCTAGAGGAGTGAGAACCCTCTTCTTGAAGTTCTCTGGGCACCCTCCTGCGGGTGGACAGTGAGCCCCTGTGAGGCCTTTGTCCTTGGCTGGGGTGTGGTCGTCTTCATCCTGGTAAAGAGGCTGCTCAGGATGGGGAGGAGATGAACAGCTCCATGGGTTTGGACGCAGGTATCATGCTGCCCCCGGGCCACCAACCCAAACTGGAACCGGGCTGGGAAAAAACGCACTGCCATGGATCCACATGACCCAGGCAGATACCAGGGGAGAGGCTGACTACAATAAGGGGTGACGTGCGAGAAACCACCCTCCGGCGCAAAGGGCAACTGTGTCCCAGCAAACACGCACGCACAGATGGACAGAGATAGGAAAAGAGAGCGATGGAAAGAGCGATAAGGGAGAGAGTTAGAAATCATAGACAGACGTAAGTCGCCACCCAAGCACACAAGGACACACACACACACAGACACACGCACACACACACACACACACACACACACACACACACACACACACACACACACACACACACACACACACACACACACACACACACACACACACACACACACACACACACACACACACACACACACACACACACACACACACACACACACACACACACACACACACACACACACACACACACACACACACACACACACACACACACACACACACACACACACACACACACACACACACACACACACACACACACACACACACACACACACACACACACACACACACACACACACACACACACACACACACACACACACACACACACACACACACAGACACACGCACACACACACACACACACCCGAAACGCACACAGAGATACAGGCAGCAGGTTAACACCCACCACCAGGCAGCCCCTGAAGCCGCTGGGTTCTGCTCTCCGCAACGAGGAAACACCATTGAGAGAGCAGCCCACGGGCACAGAGGCAGACCCGTCCTCGACATCACAATGGCAACACTTTTGGGAGACTCATCGGCACGGCCCCGCCAGAGGCCTGAGGCTCTGGACCCTCGCTGCTGCCTCCACGCCGAGCGCGCTCCGGAGATTTCTTCCTGAGGTGTTTCTTCCTTCGCTGGACCATGAATCCGGGTCCTGCAGACACCATTCCTGTTAACGCCATGTCCAGGACTGTTCTCATCCCCCGACTCCAAGGCATGATCACACAGAGGGCTCCTAGATCGACCTGTCTCAGGGACCCACCCCCGGGCAACGGCAGTGGTCACTGTTACCCAAGCGGCGGCTTGGGCCTCGCGCATGCACACTGGAGAGGCCGACTCGCCGCTGGTTGCATAGAGTCAGGCTGTGAACCGTTTAAGAAATGGCGGCGACGCGGCCGCCTGTGGGGAACAGGGGGGCGGTGGCGGCACTTGGGGACGCGAAGGCGGCGCAGCCCGAGGCATCGGGGGGAGGCGGACTGCCAGAGGGGCCTGCGGGAGACCAAGGGTCGGACCCGTAGGAGTCCGGTGGTCAGGACCTTTTGATCGGTCTTCTGTTTCGGTTCCCGGTGGAGGAACAGCTTCGGGGTACCGGCTGGGCTGTACGGACTACTCTTCGGATCCGATGATGGATCCCACTGGGTGATCGGGCATGGGGTTACAGTGACGTGTGGCGGGAAGGGGTCTCTCGCTGGGGCAGGGAATGATCCCCAGGGCCGCAACGCGTGCAGTCCGGTGGAAAAATGCACTGACCCGTGAGCCCACTGCCTCCCTCCTTCCTGGGTGGAGCAGTGGCCTGCCTTCACCTCCAAGGTGCGCGGGGCTCCGGCACCCCGACACTGCTTCCCACCACATGTGCAAAGACAGACAGGCGGGAGTCCGAGTTGGAGCCAGTGTGACCACACGTAGCACCCATGTCCGCCAACAGCAGATGGAGTGAGCGGGTGTCTTCGAGGCCGCAGGCGATGGCGAGACGGACAGTGATGTCCAGACGTGCGCCCGTGGGCCACGGGAAACCTCCGCCAAAAAGTTGAGGAAAAGCCAAGCGCACCTGAAAACCTGGGAGAGACAGGGCCTGTGCCCGAATCCAAGCCACATGCAGGGATGCCTGCCAGAGGGGCCGAGGGGTTTCCACAACCACGCCCCAATCCCACCCCGCCACCAGCTATGTACCCCTGACGTCACCTCCCCCGCACCCAGCAAAACCCGGTCCCTTTGGCTCACTGACATCTGTGGCAGCCAGAAGATTCATTGCTAGAAGGCTCTTTGCCCAGGAGCAGAGGAACCAGCTGGCCCTCAACAATCAGAGAGGAAGTGCAGTTTTGATGAGTCACCGCCTTTCCTAGAAGGGAAATATCAGGAACTGTCGGGTTGCCTCGCACTCTTTCTGGACCGACCACGCAGCCATCACTTGGGCCACGGAGACCCGGAAAGCTTCCCTGTCCCAGACGGCTATGGAAGCCCAGAGCTCCAGGGGATCTCCGCACCTGACCAATCATGCGAAAAAGGTTTGGAGAGGGAAAGAATCACGACCCCGCCTCAAGGAAATTTCTCCTGGATGGACTGGGAAGTCTTCTGGGTGGAAGACATTGAGCCAGACTAAGAAGCCCCAAGGCTTCTCAGGAACAGGGCAGGCAGACCAAGAGGGAGGACAGAGCAGAGGCCAGATCCCAAGCAGGTTTGGCGGCAGTGCCGCCAGCACCACAACGGCCATCCGAGGAGAAGTGCCCAAAGGGTGAGCTGGGCAGGAAGGCCAGCGTTTGAGCCACACAGATGCTTTCCCCATCCTGCCACCGGCTTCTGTCACCCTCCCTGTGTGGAACTCTGGCTAGATTTGTCGATGAGGGCACAGGGCGAGAGGAGTGAGAACCCTCTTCTTGAAGTTCTCTGGGCACCCTCCTGCGGGTGGACAGTGAGCCCCTCTGAGGCCTTTGTCCTTGGCTGGGCTGTGGTCGTCTTCATCCTGGCAAAGAGGCTGCTCAGGATGGGGAGGGGATGAACAGCCCTGCGGCTCCGACGCAGATGCCAACGTTGCCCAAGCCTTCACCAACCCAAACCGGAACCGCCGGGAAAACGACTGCCAGCGGGCCACACGACCCAGGCAGAGACCCGGGGAGATCCTGACCACAAGAAAGGGCGATGTGCGAGAAACCACCCTCCCGCGCAGCGTCTGTAAACCCAGAAAGCAAACACGCACGCACAGACGGTCAGAGATCGTGAACAGAGAGCGCACGGAAAGAGCGAAGGGAGAGAGTGAGAAATCTGAGAGAGACGTAAGTGGGCACCCAAGCACACAAACACACACACACAGACACACGCACATACACGCACACAACCGAAATGCACACAGAGATACAGGCAGCAGGTTAACACCCACCCCAAGGAAGCCCCTGAAGCTGCCGGGTTCTGCTTTCCGCAACTAGGACCCACCGTTGAGACAGCAGCCCACGGGCACACAGAGAGACCCATCCTCGACATCACAAGGGCACCACTTTTGGGGAGACTCCGGGTACACAGTCCGGGCACGCCTGTGGCTGGGACCCCGCGCTGCCTTCCCGGCGATGCGTCTGAGGTTTCTTCCACCTGAGGCTTCTTCCTTCTGCTGGACTCTCCGCGAATCCGGTCCTCCGGACACCATCCTGTTAACGCCATGGCCAGGACTGTTCTCATCCCCGACACCGAGGCATGATCGCACAGGGCTCCTAGTTCGACCAGTTCAGGACCCACCCCGCAACGGCGCGCGCAGGGTCACTGGTGACCCAAACGCGCCGTCTCGCTGCGAGATGCGCACTGGAGAGGCCGACTCGCCGCTGGTTCCGGAGAGTCAGGCTGCGGACCCTTTAGGAAATGGCGGCGATGCGGCCGGCTGTGGGGAACGGGGCGGCAGTGGCGGCGCTTGGGGACGTGAAGGCGGCGCAGCCCGAAGCATCAGGGGGAGTCGGACTCCCAGAGGGGCCTTCGGGAGACAAAGGGTCGGACCCGTAGGAGTCCGGTGGTAAGGACCTTTCTTATCGGTTCTGCTCTGGTCCCGGTGGAGGAACAGCTTCGGGGTACCGGCTGGGCTGTACGGACTACTCTTCGGATCCGATGATTTTATCCCACCGGGTGATCGTGCATGGGGTTACAGTGACGTGTGGCGGGAAGGGTCTCGCTGGGGCAGGGAATGATCCCCTGGGACGCAAGGCGGGCAGTCCATGGAAAATTCACTGACCCGTGAACCCACTGCCTCCCTCCTTCCTGGGTGGAGCAGTAGCCTGCCTTCACCTCCAAGGTGCGGGGGCTCCGGAACCCCGACACTGCTTCCCGCCACACGTGCAAAGACAGACAGGCGGGAGTCCGACTTGGAGCCAGTGTGACCGCACGTGGCACCCACGTCCCCCAACAGCAGGTGGAGTGAGCGGGTGTCTTCAAGGCCGCAGGGGGCGATGGCGAGACGGACAGTGATGTCCAGACATGCGCCGTGGGACCACGGGAGACCTCCTCCAAAAAGCTGAGGAAAAGCCAAGCGCACCTGAAAACCTGGGAGACAGGGCCTGCACCCAAATCCAAGCCACATGCAGGGATGCCTGCCAGAGGGGCCAAGGGGTTTCCAAAATCTACGCCCCACCCCCACCCCGCCACCGGCTAAGTACCCCTGATGCCATCTCCCCCGCACCCAGCAAAACCCGGACCCTTTGAATCCCTGACATCCGTGGCAGCCAGAAGATTCATTGCTAGAAGGCTCTTTGCCCAGGAGCACAGGAATCGGCTGGCCCTCAACAATCAGAGAGGAAGCGCAGGTGGAATGCGACACCGCATTTCCTGGAAGGCAAATGTCAGGAACGGTTGGGTTGCCTCGCGCTCCTCCCGGACCGACCACGCAGCCATCACTTGGTCCACGGAGACCAGGAAAGCTTCCCTGTCCCAGACGGCTATGGAAGCCCAGAGCTCAAGGATCTCCGCACCTGCCCAATCATCCTGAAAAAGGTTTGGAGAGGGAAACAATCACGACCCCGACCTCCAGGAAGTTTCTCCTGCGTGGTCTGGGAAGTCTTCAGGGTGGAAGCCACTGAGCCAGACTAAGAAGCCCCTAGGCTTCTCAGAAACAGGGCAGGCAGAGCAAGAGGGAGGACAGAGCAGAGGCTGAGTCCAGGCATACCATGTACGTCAGCACCACCACGGGCTCCTCCGGGAGAAATGCCCCAAGGGGTGAGCTGGGCAGGAAGGCCAGCTGCCTGAGCCACCTCGATCTTTCCCCATCCCGCCGGGGCTGGCTTCCTTCCTCCCAGATACCCAGCTCCTGCCAGATTTGTCCATGCACAGGGCGAGATGAGTGAGAACCCTCTTCTTGCAGTTCTCTGGGCACCCTCCCATGGGTGGATAGTGAGCCCCTGAGGCCCTTGTCCTGGCTGGGGTGTGGTCGTCTTCATCATGGCAAAGAGGCTGCTCAGGATGGGGAGGGATGAACAGAACAGCGTCTGACGAGATGACCACGTTGCCCACGCCTTCACCAACCCAAACTGGAACCGCCGGGAACGATTGCCAATGGGGCCACACGACCCAGGCAGAGACCCGGGAGAGGCTGACCACAAGACAGCTGGCCACGAGAAAACCACCCCCCCTCAAGAAGTGGGCAACTGTGTCCCAGCAAACACGCATGCACAGACGGGTCAGGAGATAGTAAATAGAGAGCGCAATGAAAGAGCGTAGAAGGGAGAGAGTGAGAAATCAGAGGGAGACGTAAGTGGGCACCCAAGCACACAAACACACACACACACAGACACACGCACACACACGCACACACGCACACACCCGAAACGCACACAGAGATATAGGCAGCAGGTTAACACCCACCCCCAGGAAGCCCCTGAAGCTGCCGGGTTCTGCTCTCCGCGACTGCGACGCACTGGTGGGAGAGCAGCCCACGGGCATGCAGGCAGACTCGTCCTCGACATCACAAGGGCACCACTTTTTTTGGGGAGACTCCCGCTGCGACGCCTGAGGCTGGGATCCCGCGCTGCCTCCCCGGCGATGCGTCTGAGGTTTCTTCCTCCTGAAGATTCTTCCTTCTGCTGGACCCTCCATGAATCCGGTCCTCCGGACACCATCCTGTTAACGCCATGGCCAGGACTGTTCTCATCCCCGACTCCGAGGCATGATCGCACAGGTCTCCTAGTTCTACCAGTCTCAGGGACCCATCCACGGGCAACGCGGTCACCGTGAATCGCCGCTCGGGCTTTGCGCATGCGACTGGAGAGGCCTAATTTCACCGCTGGTTCCGACAGTCCGGCACTTAAGAAATGCGTTGGCAACACGGCCGGCTGTGGAGAACGGGGCGGCAGTGTCGGCGCTTGGGGACGTGAAGGTGGTGCAGCCCGAGGTATCGGGGAGAGGCGGACTGCCAGAGGGGACTGCGGGATACCAAGGGTCTAGACCCGTGAGGATTCCTCGTGGTCAGGACCTTGATCGGTCTCTGCTTCCGGGTTCCCGTGGAGGCCAGAAGCTCGGGCACCGGCTGGGCTGTAATGGGACTAGCTCGGATCGATGGGGATCCCACCGGGTGATCGGGCATGGGGTTACAGTGACGTGTGGCGGGAAGGGTCTCGCTGGGGCAGGGAATGATCCCCTGGGCCGCAAGGCGTGCAGTCCATGGAAAATGCACTGACCCATGAAGCCACTGCCTCCCTCCTTCCTGGGTGGAGCAGTGGCCTGCCTTCCCCTCCAAGGTGCGGGGGCTCCGGCACCCCGACACTGCTTCCCACCACATGCATGGTTGTATGGAGTCCGAAAGTTGGAGCTTGGCTAGACCACACGTGGCACCCACCTCCCCCAACAGCACATGGAGTGAGCGGGTGTCTTCGAGGCCGCAGGGAGCGATGGCGAGATGGAAAGTGATGTCCAGAAGTGCACCCGGGGGCCATGGGAGACCTCCAACAAAAGCTGAGTGTCTTAGCACCTGAAAATGGGAGACAGGGCCAGCTCGGACCCGCCACATGCAGGGATGCCTGCCAGAGGGGCAGAGGGCCGCACACACTACCACTTCCCACCCTCGGGCCTGCTGTACCCTGTCACACTTCTCGGGTGCTCATAGCAAAACCCGGTCCCTTTGGCTCCCTGGACATCCGTGGCTGCCAGAAGATCTAGACAGCAGCTGGGCTCTTGCTCATAGGAGCAGAGGAACCACCTGGCCCTCAACAATCAGCGAGGAAGGGCAGGTTTGATGCGACACCGCCTTCCCCAGAAGGCAAATTTCAGGAACGGTCGGGTTGCCTCACACTCTTCCTGAACCGACCACGCAGCCATCACTTGGTCCACGGAGACCGGGAAAGCTTCCCTGTCCCAGACGGCTATGGAAGCCCAGAGCTCCAGGTTCTCCGCAACTGCCCAATCATGCTGAAAAAGGTTTGGAGAGGGAAACAATCACGACCCCGACCTCCAGGAAGTTTCTCCTGCGTGGTCTGGGAAGTCTTCAGGGTGGAAGCCACTGAGCCAAACTAAGAAGCCCCTTGGCTTCTCAGAAACAGGACAGGCAGAGCAAGAGGGAGGACAGAGCAGAGGCCAGAGCCTAGGCAGGATTGGCGGCAATGCCGCAAGCACCAACACGGCCTTCCGGGGAGAAGTGCCCCAAGGGTGAGCTGGGCAGGAAGGCCAGCTTGAGCCACCGACGCTTTCCCCATCCCGCTGGCTTCTTTCCTCCTGTATGTCGAGCTCTGGCTAGATTTGTCCATGCGACAGGGAAGAAGGAGAACCCTCTCTTGCAGTTCCTCTAGGCACCTCCTGCAGGTGGACAGTGAGCCCTCCAGGCCCTTGCTGGCTGGGGTTTGGTCGTCTCTACCGTGGCAAAGAGGCTGCTCAGGATGGGGAGTGGATGAACAGAACAGCTGCCCGGGATGTAGATGCCCACTTTGCGCACGCATTCACCAAGCCAAACTGGAACCGCCGGGAACGATTACATGGGTTGGCCACCCACTCCAGAGACCGGGAGGCTTGACCACAAGCAGCACATGACAAGTATGAGAAACCACCTCCGGCGCAATGGTAACTGTGTCCCAGCAAACACGCATGCACAGACGGACAGAGATTGTAACAGAGAGTCACGTATGGAAAGAGAGGAAGGAGAGAAATCAGGGAGTTGCATGTAAGTGGGCACCCAAGCACACAAACACACACACACACAGACACACGCACACACACGCACACACGCACACACCCGAAATGCACACAGAGATACAGGCAGCAGGTTAACACCCACCCCCAGGCAGCCCCTGAAGCTGCCGGGTTCTGCTCTCCGCGATTACTTCACCCACGGTGGGAGAGGAGCCCACGGGCACACAGGCAGACCCGCCCCCACATCACCTTGCACCACTTTGGGAGACGACTCACGCCCACCGCTGCGATGCTCTGAGCTCAGATCCCGCCACTGCCTCAACGGCCATCCATCTGAGGTTTTTCCTCCTGAGGCTTCTTCCTTCTGCTGGAACCTCCGCGATTCTGGGCCTCCGGACACAATCCTGTTAACGCCCTGGCGAGGACTAGTCTCAACCCTCATCTGGTGGCACGCATCAAAGACAGGGCTCCTAGTTCGACGAGTCTCAGGGACCCACCCCGGGGCAACGGAGGTGGTCACTGTGACCCAAGCGGCGGCTCGGGTCTCGCGCAAGCGCACTGGAGAGGCTGACTCGCCGCTGGCTCCGACTTTCAGGCTGCGGAACCCACCACGCTGCCACGCAGGCTGCGGGAACGGGCGGCAAGCATGGGCGCTTTGGGGCCGCTGGCATGGTGCAGCCCGGCGCGGGCGGGTAGGCGCAATCCGCGCAGAGGGTCCCGCTGGAGACCCAGGGTCGTGGACTGAGGAGTCCGCGTCAGGACCTCCTTTACCGTCTTCGCTTCGGTTTCCAGGGGAGGAGCAGCGGCCGGGTAGCTGCTGGGCCGCGGCGGATTCCCTTCGATCCTGGCGATGGATCCTGCCCATGCTACCGCATGGCTGCACGTGGCTGGAGGCCGGGGCTCGAACGATCCCCAGGGCCGTGAGGCCTGCCGTTGGCGGAAAGTGCACTGACCCTTGAGCCCACTTCCTCCCTCCTTCCTGGGTGGAGCTGTGGCCTCTGCCTTCACCTCCAAGGCGCGGGGGCTCCAGCACCCTGACTCTGCTTCCCACCACACGTGCAAAGACAGACAGGCGGGAGTCCCAGTTGAAGCCAGCGTGACCTGGCCACTGGCACACACGCCCCACCAGCAGAGCATTGTTTCCAAACCTTTTCAGCATGATTGGGCAGGTGGAGATTCTGGAGCTCTAGGCTTCCATAGCCGTCTGGGACAGGGAAGCTTCTGCTCTCAGCCTGAGCGATGGCTGCGCAATGGTCCAGGAAGAGCCGGAGGCAACCCTCACCTCCTGATATTTGCCTCTAGGGAAGGCGCGGTGTGGCATCCCACCTGCACTTCCTCTCTGATTGTTGAGGGCCAGCCGGTTCCTCTGCTCCTGGGCAAAGAGCCTTCTAGCAATGAATCTTCTGGATGCCACGGATGTCAGGGAGCCAAAGGGACCGGGTTTTTCTGGGTGCGGTGGAGGTGGAGTCAGGGGTACATAGCCTGTGGCGGGGTGGGGGTGGGCGTAGTTTGTGGAAACCCCTCGGCCACTCTGGCAGGCATCCCTGCATGTGGCTTGGATCTCGGCGCAGGCACGGTCTAGCCAGGTTTTCATTTGTGCTTGGCTTTTCCTCAGCTTTGTGGCAGAGGTCTCCCATGGCCCCTGGGCGCACGTCTGGACATCACTGTCCATCTTGCCATCATGCCTTTGGCCCTCAAGACACCCGGGCCACCCATCTGCTGCTGGGGACTGGGGTGCCAATGTAGGGTCACACTGTCTCATCTCCCCGACTCGCTTCCCGTCTGTCTTTGCACGTGTGGCGGGAAGAAGTGTCGGGGTGCCGGAGCCCCTGTCCCTTGGAGGTGAAGGCAGGCAACTGTTCCACCAAGGAAGGAGGGAGGCAGTGGACTCACGGGTCAGTGCATTTTCTCCATCGACTGCACGCCTTGCATGGCCCTGGGGATTGTTCCGTGCCACAGCGAGACACTTCCCGCTGCACGGCACCGTAACCCCATATCCCATCACCCGGGGGGATCCATCCTCTGATCCGAAGAGGAGTCCGCACAGCCCAGCCGGCACCCCTAAGCTGTTCCTCCACCGGGAACCGAAGCAGAAGACCGATCAAGGAGGTCCTGACCACTGGACTCCTACGGGTCCCACCTCTGGTCTCGCGAGGTGCCTCTGGTAGTCTCAGCTTCCCACCGCCTCTCAAGGCCAGGCTTCTTCGCGGCCCCAAGCCCCGGGCCACCCCCACTGCTCCTCCCAGTTTACAAGGGCCTCCACCATTTCTTAAAGGGTCCACAGCCTGACTCCTCCGGAGCCAGCAAGGTCGGCCTCCCAGTAAAGAGATGCTACAGGCCCCAGTTGCCGCTGGTCACAGTGACCACCGTGAGGCTGTCTGGGTGGGGTCCTGAGGACTCACTGAACTTGGAGACCTGCGCGATCAGGTTCGGAGTCAGGGCTGAGACCAGTCCTGGCCAGGGCGTTAACAGGATTGTGTCTGGAGACGTGGATTCGCGGAGGATCGAGCAGAAGGAAGAAGCCTCAGGAGGAAGAAACCTCAGACAGATCGCCGGGGTGGCAGGGCGGGATCCCAGCCTAAGTCGTGTGCGGACGGTGTGCCCATGAGTCTCCCCAAAAGTGGTGCCTTGTGATGTCGAGGACGGGTCTGCATGTGTGGGCTGGCTGCCTTTACCGTGGGTCAGAGTCGTAGAGGCAGAACCCAGCAGCTTCAGGGGCTGCCTGGGGCTGGGTGTTAAACTGCTGCCTGTATCTCTGTGCATGCCTAAGTGCAGCCACCAGCGCAGGTCTGTTTTTTTGTGTGTGGTTGTGTGCTTGGGTGCCCACTTATGTCTCTCTCTCTGATTTCTCACTCCTTCCCCTTCTCCCTCGCTCTTCCACACCTCTGTTACTATCTCCTGTCCCGCTCCAGGCATGGTTTGCTGGGACACAGGTGCCCTTTGCACAGGAGGGTGGTGTCTCGCATGTTGCCCTTTCTTGTGGTCAGCCTCCTCCCAGGGTCTCCTGCCTGGGTCGTGTGGCCCGACTGGCAGTCATTTCCCCGGCAGTTCCATTTTGGGTTGGTGAAGGCGTGGGCAATGTGGACATCTGCGTCGGAGCCGCAGTTCTGTTCATCCCCTCCACATCCTGAGCAGCCTCTTTGCCAGGATGAAGATGAACACACCCCAGCCAAGGACAAAGGCCTCAGATGTGCTCACTGTCCACCCGCAGGAGGGTGCCCAGAGAAATTCAAGAAGCGGGTTCTCACTTCTCTCACCCTGTTCCCTCATTGACAAATCTAGGCAGAGCTCGACACAGGGAGGGAGAAGGAAGCCGGCGGCGGGATGGGGAAAGTGTCTGTGTGGCTCAAACGCTGGCCTTCCTGCCCAGCTCACCCTTTGGGCACTTCTCCCGGATAGTAGCCCGTGGTGGTGCGTTGGCGTGCGGTCAACCCTGCTGAGTTCGAATCTGCTCTGTCCTCCCTCTTCCTCTGCCTGCCCTGTTTCTGAGAAGCCTAGGGGCTTCTTAGTCTGGCTCAATATCTTCCACCAAGAAGACTTCCCAGTCCATCCGGGAGAAACTTCCTGGATATTGGGGTCGTGATTGTTTCCCTCTCCAAACCTTTTTCAGCATGATTGGGCAGGTGCGGAGATCCTGGGACTCTGGGCTTCCATAGCCGTCTGGGACAGGAAGCTCGGTCCCTGGGTCCAAGTGATGGCCGCTGGTCGGTCCAGGAAGTGCGCAGGCAACCCGGGACTGCTCGGGACATTTGTCTTCTCTAGGAAGCAGGTTCCATCAAAACTGCACTTCCTCTCTGATTGTTGAGGGCCAGCCGGTTCCTCTGCTCCTGGGCAAAGTGCTTTCTAGCAATGAATCTTCTGTCTGCCACGGAGGTCAGGGAGACAAAGGGACCGGGTTTTGCTGGGTTCGGGGGAGGTGGCGTCAGTGGAACCCAGTCAGTGGTGATGTGGGTGTGGGGCGACTCTGTGAAGCCCCTCGCCTCTTGCACCCCTGTGGCTGTAAGTCTGATTCAGGCAGGCCCTGTGTCGCAGGTTTTCAGGTGTGTTGGTTTTTCCTCGGCTTTGCAGGAGGCCTCCCTTGGCCTCGGGCGCAGGGCTGGACATCACAACTGCTCTCCCCATAGCTCCCCCGGCGGCCTCGGGAAGCTTCACCCGGCCACCTGGCCTGCTTTGAGGGACGCGGGTGCTAATGTAATCACACTGGCTCCACCCTCGACTCCTCGCTGTCTGTCTTTGCATCGTATGGTGGCGGAAGCAGTGTCGGGGTGCCAGAGCCCTCGCCCTGGAGGTGAAGGCAGGCCATTGCTCCACCCGAACTCAGGAATCAGTGGGTCAATGGGTCAGTGACCACGACGGGACGCCTTTATGCCCTGGGGATAGTCTGCCCCACGTAGGTCCTCTTTCCCGCCACATGTCACTGTAACCCCATGCCCAATCACCTGGTGGGATCCATCATCGGATACGAAGAGGAGTCTGCACAGCCCAGCCGCACCTCGAAAGCGTTCTCCACCGGAACCGTTTTGTGAAGTCCGATCAAGGAATTCCTGACCACTGGATTCTACGGGTCCGGTGCCCGGGCTCTCCAAGCAGGGTCCCTCTGGTATTCGGGCTCTCCCCGCCGCCTCTCTCTCGGCTGCGCCGCTTTCCCGCTCCCCATAATCGCCACCGCCGCTTCCTTTCCCCCGTCGCCGCTGGCCGGCCACGCATTTTTAAAGGGTCCGCAGAAGCCTGACTCCTCCTCGCAGCCAGCAGGCCAGCCCGCTCTCCAGTGCAATATGCGCAGGCCCTAGTCAGCCTCTTGTCACAGTGACCGCCAAGGTTCAGGGTGGGTCCCTGAGACCTGTCGAACTAAGAATCCCTGTGCGATGGTGCCTCTGATTCGGTGATAAGAACATTCCTGGCCATGGCGTTAACAGGATGGTGTCCGGAAGACCGGATTCGTGGAGGGTCCAGCCGAAGGAAGAAGCCTCAGGAGGAAGAAAAATCAGACGATCTCCGGGAGGCAGCGCTTGATCCCAGCCTCAGGCGTGCACGGACGGTGTGCCCGTGAGTCTCCCCAAAACTGGTGCCCTTGTGATGTTGAGGACGGGTCTGCCTGTGTGCCCGTGAGCTGCTCTCCCACCGGTGTGTCGTAGTCGCGGAGAGCAGAACCCGGCAGCTTCAGGGCTTCCTGGGGTGGGTGTTAACCTCCTGCCTGTCTCTTCTGTATGCTGATGTGCTGTTCATGTTGTTTGTGCGCGGTGTGTGTGTTTGTGTGTTTGGGTGCCCACTTACGTCTCCCTCTGATTTCTCACTCTCTCCCTTCTCGCTCTTTCCGTCGCTCTCTGTTACTATCTCTGACCGTCTCTGCGTGCGTGTTTGCTGGGACACAGGTGCCCTTTGTGCGGGAGGGTGGTTTCTCGCATGTCGCCCTTTCTTGTGGTCAGCCTCTCCCGGGTTCTGTCTGGTTGTGTGGGTCTGGCAGTCAAGCTTCCCATGGGTTCCAGCTTGGGTTGCTGGAAGGCGCAGGGGAATGTGGGTGACCCAGTCGAGCTGGAACAGGGCTGTTCATCCCCTCCCCATCCTGAGCAGCCTCTTTGCCAGGATGAAGACGACCACACCTCAGCCAAGGACAAAGGCCTCAGAGGGGCTCACTGCCCACCCGCAGGAGGGTTTCCAGAGAACTTCAAGAAGAGGGTTCTCACTCCTCTCGCCCTGTGCCCTCATTGACAAATCCAGCCAGAGCCTCACAGGAGGGGAGAACGGCCGGCGTGGTGGGATAGGGAAAGCTGCCTTGAGTGGCTCAAACGCTGGCCTTCCTGCCCAGCTCTCCCTTTGTCACTTCTCCCCGGATGGCTGTGGTGGTGCTTTCGGCATTGCCGCCTATCCTGCCTGGGCTCTGGCCTCTGCTCTGTCCTCTCTCTTGCTCTGCCTGCCCTGTTTCTGAGAAGCCTAGTGGCTTCTTAGTCTGGCTCAATGTCTTCCACTCAGAAGACTTCCCAGTGCATCCGGGAGGAACTTTCTGGTGGTCGGGGTCGTGATTTTTTCCCTCTCCAAACCCTTTTCCGTATGAGTGGGCAGGTGTGGAGATCCTGGATCTCTGGGTTCCATAGCCGACTGGGACAGGGAAGCTTTCTGGGTCTCCGAGGCCCGAGTGATGGCTGCGTGGTCGGTCCAGGAAGAGCCCTAGGCAACCCGACCTTTCCTGCCATTTGCCATCTAGGAAAGGCAGTGTCGCATCCCACATGCACATCCTCTCTGATTGTTGAGGGCCAGCCGGTTCCTCTGCTCCTTGGCAAAGAGCCTTCTAGCAATGAATCTTCTGGCTGCCATGGATGTCAGGGAGACAAAGGGACCGGGTTTTCCTGGGTGCGGGGGAGGTGGAGTCAGGGGTACCCGTCCGGTGGCGTGGTGGAGGTGGGGCATAGTTTGTGGAAACCCCTCAGTCCCTCTGGCAGGCATCCCTGCATGTGGCTTGGATTCGGGTTCAGGCCCTGTCTCGCAAGTTTTCAGCTGTGCTTGGCTTTTCCTCAGCTTTGTGGCGGAGGTCTCTCATGGCCCCCAGGCGCACAGATGGACATCACTGTATGTCTCGCCATCGACCCCTGTGGCCTCGAATACACTAGCTCACTCTTCTGCTGCTGGCGGACGTGGGTGGCACGAGTGGTCACACTGGCTCCACCTCGGAATCCCACCTGTCTGTCTTTGCACATGTGGCGGGAAGCAGTGTCGGGGTGCCGGAGCCCCCGTGCCTTGGAGGTGAACGCAGGCCACTGCTTCACCCAGGAATGAGGGAGGCAGTGTGCTCACGGGTCAGTGCATTTCCGAGGCAGCCGCAGTGCGGCCTGAGGGGCGTTCCGTTGCCCAGCGAGACCCTTCCGCCCTGCGGCCACCGTAACCCCATGCCCGATCACCTGGTGGGATCCATCATCAGATCCGAGGAGGAGTTCAGCACAGCCGAGCCGGCACCCCGAATCTGCTCCTCCACCCGGGGAACCAAAGCAGAAGACCGATCAAGGAGATCCTGGCCACCGGACTCCTACGGGTCCAAAACTTGGTCTCTCACAGGCCCTCTGGCAGTCCGCCCCCCCCGCCACCTCGGGCTGCGCCTTCGCGGCCCCAAGTGCCACCACCGCCGCCCCGTTCCCCCCAGCCTCCGGCGTGGCTGCCATTTCTTAATGGGTCCGCGGCCTGACTCTCCGGAGCCAGCGGCGTGTCAGCCTCTCCGTCTTGCATCTGCTTGAGGCCAGTCGTGCAGCGGGTCGCATTGACGCCCGCCGTTGCGGGTTGGAGACCCTGAGACTCGTCCGAACTAGGAGCTCTGCAATGCGATAGTGCCTTTTCCGGTCGGGCTGGAGACCAGTCCTGGCCAGGGCGTTAACAGGATGGTGTCAGGAGTCCCGGATTCGCGGGGGTCCAGCAGAAGGAAGAAGCCTCAGGAGGAAGAAACTTCGGACGGAACGCCGGGGAGGCAGCGCGGGATCCCAGCCTCAGGCGTCCACGGACGGTGTGCCCCTGAGTCTCCCCAAAAGTGGTGCCCTGGTGATGTCGAGGATGGGTCTGCCTGTGTGCCCGTTGGCTGATCTCCCAGCGGTGGGTCATACTCGCGGAGAGCAGAACACGGCAGCTTCATGGGCTGCCTGCGGGTGGGTGTTATCCTGCTGCCTGTATCTCTGAGTGCGTTTCAGGTGTGTGAGTGTGTGCGTGTGTGTGTGTGTGTCTGTGTGTGTGTTTGTTGGTGTGCTTGGGTGCCCACTTACGTCTCTCTCTGATTTCTCACTCTATCCCTTCTCGCTCTTTCCATCGCTCTCTTTTAATATCTCTGTCCGTCTGTGCGTGCGTGTCTGCTGGGACACAGTTGCCCTTTGCGCCGGAGGGTGGTTTCTCACACGTCACCATTTCTTGTGGTCAGCCTCTCCCCGGGTCTCTGCCTGGGATTCGTTGTGGCCCGCTGGCAGTCGTTTTACCGGCAGTTCCAGTTTGGTTTGGTTAAAGCGTGTTCAATGTGGGCATCTGCGTCGGAGCCGCAGGGCTGTACATCCCCTCCCCATCCTGAGCAGCCTCTTTGCCAGGATGAATACGACCACACCACATCCAAGGACAAAGGCCTCAGAGGGGCTCACTGACAAGCCGCAGGAGGGTGGCCCGGGTTATGGCTGCGTGGTTGGTCCAGGAAGAGCGCAAGGCAACAAGACCATTCCTGACATTTGCCTTCAAGGAATGCCGATGTCGCATCCCACCTGCACTTCCTCTCTGATTGTTGAGGGAAGGCCTGTTCCTCTGCTCCTGGGCAAAGAGCCTTCTAGCAATGAATCTTCTGGCTGCCACGGATGTCAGGGAGCCAAAGGGACCGGGTTTACCTGGGTGAGGGAGAGGTGGCGTCAGGGGTACCCAGCCGGTGGCGGAGTGTTGGTGGGGCGTACTTTGTGGAAACCCCTCGGCCCCTCTGGCAGGCATCCCTGCAATTGGCTTGGATTTGGCGCTGGTCCTGCCTACCATGAGTAATCAGGTTAAACGGGTTTTCTCCCTCAGCTTTGTGGCCAGTCTCCACGTGGCCACCAGGCGCCATGACTGGACATCACCAGTCCATCTATACCGGCTGCATTGCCCCTGCGACCCCGCCGAGACACCGGCCTCTCTCCATCTCCTGTTGGGGGGGCGTGGGTCCGCCGCGATATTCAATCACACTGTCATCGGACCCCGACTGTCTGTCTTTGCGTGTGGTGGGAAGCAGTGTTGGGGTGCCGGAGCCCCCAGCGCCTTGTAGTTGAAGTCAGGCCACTGCTCCACCCAGGAAGGATGGAGTCAGTGGGCTCCATAGTCAGATGCATTTTCAGCGGACGACGCGCCTTAGGCCCTGGGGATGCGTTCCAGTGCCCCAGTGGCTTCCCACCACCGTTTGTAACCCCATGCCCGATCACCGGTGGATACATCATCGGAAGCGAGGGAGTCCGCTGGCCAGCGGCACCCGAAGCTGCTCCTCCACCAGGAACCGAAGCAGAAGACCGATCAAGGAGGTCCTGACCACCCCGGACTCCTACGGGTCTGACCCTGGGTCTCCCGGAGGCGTCACTGGCAGTCCGCCTCACCCACGCCCGCCCGGAGCTGCGCGCCTTCCCACAGACAAGCGCCCGCGCCCTATTTCCCCCCCAGCCTGCCCAGCCGTCGCCCATGATATTTTAAGGTTGCGCGGCCACAATACTCGGAGCCAGCGGCGGAGTCAGCCTCTCAGTGCACTTCTTGCTTGAGAACCCACCGAGCCGCCCGGCTTGTCACAGTGACCGCCTCAGTTTCCTGGGGTTGGGTCCCTGAGCCTCGTCGAACTAGGAGACCTGTGCGATCGTGGCTGGGGTCGAGGCACAGGCGGAGTCGCCAGAGCATTAACAGGATGGTTTCTGGGAGTTTGGGACTCGTGAGGAGGGGTTCCAGCAGAAGGAAGAAGCCTCAGGACCCAGAGGCATGGCCGTTGAGGCAGTGCGGGATCCCAGCAAGGCTCCAGGGTGCGGGGTGGGTGTGCCGGTCTCCCCAAAGTGGTGCCCTTGTGATGTCGAGGGCCGGGTCTGCCTGTGTGCCCGTGGGCTGCTCTCCCACCGGTGGGTCATGGTCAGCGGAGTAGAACCCGGCAGCTTCAGGGGCTGCCTGGGGATGAGTGTTAACCTGCTGCCTGTATCTCTGTGTGCATTTCGGGTGTGTGTGTGTGTGTGTGTGTGTGCGTGTGTCTGTGTTTGTGTGCTTGGGTGCCAACTTACGTCTCTCTCTGATTTCTCACTCTCTCCCATCTTGCTCTTTCCGTCGCTCTCTCTGGCCACAATCTCGCCCTCTGTGCGTGCGTTTTGCTGGGACACAGTTGCCCGCTGCTGGGTGCGTTTCATGCGTCGCCCTTTCTTGTGGTCAGCCTCTCCGCGGGTCTCTGCCTGGGTCTTGTGGCCCGCTGGCAGTCATTTCCCCGGCGGTTCCTGTTTGGGTTGGTGAATGCGTGGGCAACGTGGGCATCTGCGTCGGAGCAGCAGTTCTGTTCATCCCCTCCCCATCCTGAGCAGCCTCTTTGCCAGGATGAAGACTACCACACCCCAGCCAAGGACAAATGTCTTAGAGGGGCTCACTGTCCACCCGCAGGAGGGTGCCCAGAGAACTTCAAGAAGAGGGTCCTCACTCCTCTCGCCCTGTGCCCTCATTGAAAAATCTAGCCAGAGCTCGACAAAGGGAGGGAGAAGGAAGCCGGAGGCGGGAAGGGGAAAGTGTCGGTGAGGCTCAAACCCTGGCCTTCCTGCCTAGCTCACCCTTTGGGCACTTCTCCCCGGATGGCCGTGGTGGTGGTGGCTTCATTGCCGCAAATCCTGCCTGGGCTCTGGCCTCTGCTCTGTCCTCCCTCTTGCTCTTCCTGCCCTGTTTCTGAGAAGCCTCGGGGCTTCTTAGTCTGGCTCAATGTCTTCCACCCAGAAGACTTCCCAGTCCATCCGGGAGAAACTTCCTGGATGTCGGAGTCGTGATTGTTTCCCTTTCCAAACCTTTTTCAGCATGATTGGGCAGGGTCGGAGATCCTGGAGCTCTGGGCTTCCATAGCCGTCTGGGACAGGGAAGCTTTTCGGGTCTCCGTGGCCCGAGTTATGGCTGCATGGTCGGTCTAGGAAGAGCGCTAGGCAACCCGACCGTTCCTGACATTTGCCTTCTAGGAAAGGCGGTGTCACATCCCACCTGCAATTCCTCTCTGATTGTTGAGGGAAGACCGTTTCCTCTGCTCCTGGGCAAAGAGCCTTCTAGCAATGAATTTGCCGCTACGGATGTCGTGGTTTCGCAATCTGGGTTTGCTGGGTGCGGGGGAGGTGGCATCAGGGGTACCTAGCCGGTGGCGGGGTGGGTGTGGGGCATACTTTGTGGAAACCCCTCGGCCCCTCTGGCAGGCATCCCTGCATGTGGCTTGGATTTGGGCGCAGGCCCTGTGTCGCAAGTTTTCAGGTGCACTAAGCTTTTCCTCAGCTTTGTGGCGGAGGGCTCCCGTGGCCCCCGGGTGCACTACTGGGGATCACTGTCCGTCTCGCCATCGCCCCCTGCGGCCTCGAAGTCACCCGCTCACTCCATCTGCTGCTGGGGGACGTGGGTGACATGTGTGGTCACACTGGCTCCACCTCGGACTCCCGCCTGTCTGTCTTTGCACGTGTGGCGGGAAGCAGTGTCGGGGTGCCGGAGCCCCCGCGCCTTGCAGGTGAAGGCAGGCCACTGCTCAACCCAGGATGGATGGAGGCAGTGGGCTCACGGGTCAGTTCATTTTCCACCGACGCAGACGCCTTTGCGTTCTGGGGACCGCCCGCGCCCCAGCGACACTTCCCCGACCACACGGCACCGTAACCCCATGCCCCATCACCCGGTGGGATCCATCATCGGGTCCGAAGAGGAGTCTGCACAGCCCAGTCGGCACCCCGAAGCTGCTCCTCCACCAGGAACCGAAGCAGAAGACCGATCAAGGAGGTTTTGACCAGCGGACTCCTACGTGTCTGACCCTGGGTCTCCCGCAGGCACCTCTGGCAGTCTGCCTACCCCCTCCGCATTGGGCTGCGCCACCGTCGTGGCCCCGAGCGCCGCCACCGCCACCCCGTTCCCCCAGCCTGACACGTCACCGCCATTTCTTAAAGGGTCCGCAGCCTGACTCTCCGGAACCAGCGGCGAGTCGGCCTCTCCAGTGCACATGCGCGAGGCCAGAGCCGCCGCTTGGGTCACAGTGACCGTTGCCGTTGCCCATGGGTGGGTCCCTGAGACTAGTCGAACTAGGAGCCCTTGTGCACCAGCTCGGACTGGGCTGAGAACCGGCCCCGGCTGTGGGCGCTACAGGATGGGTTCCCGGAGGCCCGGATTCGTGAGGTCCAGTGCAGAGGGAAGAAGCCTCAGGAGGAAGAAACCTCAGATGGATGGCCGGAGAGGCAGCACGGGATCCCAGGCTCAGGCGCAGGGTGACGGTGTGCCTGCGGAGTCTCCCCAAAAGTGGTGCAATTCTTGATGTCGAGGACGGGTCTGCCTGTGTGCCCGTGGGCTGCTCTCCCACCGGTGGGTCGTAGTCCGGAGAGCAGAACCCGGAAGCTTCAGGGGCTGCCTGGGGGGGTGTTACCCTGCTGCCTCTATCTCTGTGTGCTTTGGGTGTGTGTGTTGTGCGTGTGTGCGTGTGTCTGTGTGTGTGTGTTTTTGTGCCTGGGTGCCCACTTACGTCTCTCTCTGATTTCTCACTCTCTCCCATCTCGCTCTTTCCGTCGCTCTCTGTTACTATCTCTGTCCCTCTGTGAGTGCGTGTTTGCTCGACACATTTGCCCTTTGCGCCGGAGGGTGGTTTCTCGCACGTCCCCCTTTCTTGTGGTCAGCCTCTCCCCGGGTCTCTGACTGGGTGGTGTGTCCCGTTGGCAGTCGTTCTCCCAGCGGTTCCTGTTTGGGTTGGTGAAGGCGTGGGCAACGTGGGCATCGGCGTCGGAGCTCATCCCTCCCCATCCTGAGCAGCCTCTTTGCCAGGATGAAGACGACCACAACCCAGCCAAGGAGAAAGGCCTTAGAGGGGCTCACTGTCCACCCGCAGGAGGGTGCCCAGAGAACTTCAAGAAGAGGGTTCTCACTCTTCTCGCCCTGTGCCCTCATTGACAAATCTAGCCAGAGCTCGACACAGGGAGGGAGAAGGAAGCCGGCGGCGGGATGGGGAAAGCGTCTGTGTGGCTCAAACGCTGGCCTTCCTGCCCAGCTCACCCTTTGGGCACTTCTCCCCAGATGGCCGGTGGTGCTGGCGGCATTGCCGCCAATCCTGCCTGGGCTCTGGCCTCTGCTCTGTCCTCCCTCTTGCTCTGCCTGCCGTGTTTCTGAGAAGCCTAGGGGCTTCTTAGTCTGGCTCATTGTCTTCCACCCAGAAGACTTCCCAGTCCATCCGGGAGAAACTTCCTGGAAGTCGGGGTCGTGATTGTTTCCCTCTCCAAACCTTTTTCAGCATGATTGGGCAGGTGTGGAGATCCTGGAGCTCTGGGCTTCCATAGCCGTCTGGGACAGGGAAGTCGCTCCGTGGTTCGAAGTGATGGCTGCGCGGGTTTCCGTCCAGGGAAGAAATGCCGAGGCAACCCGACCTTTACTGACATTTGCCTTCTAAGAAAGGTGGTGTCGCATCCCACCTGCACTTCCTCTCTGATTGTTGAGGGCCAGCCGGTTCCTCTGCTCCTGGGCAAAGAGTTCTAGTAATGAATCTTTTGGCTGCCACAGATGTCAGGAAGACAAAGGGACCAGGTTTTCCTGGGTGCGGGGGAGGTGGCATAAGGGGTACCCAGCCGGTGGCGGGGTGGTGGTGGGGCGTAGTTTGTGGAGACCCCTCAGCCCCTCTGGCAGGCATCCCTGCATGTGGCTTGGATTCGGGCGCAGGCCCTGTATCGCAGGTATTCAGGTGCGCTTGGCTTTTCCTCAGCTTTGTGGTGGAGGTCTCCCATGGCCCCCGGGCGCAAGGCTGGACATCACTGTCCGTGTCGCCATCACCAAGTGCTCAATACACCCGCTCACTCCATCTGTTGCTGGGGGACGTGGGTGGCACGTGTGGTCACACGGGCTCCACTTCAGTCTCCCGCCTGTCTGTCTTTTCACGTGTGGCAGGAAGAAGTTTCAGGGTGCCGGAGCCCCCGCGCCTTGTAGGTGAAGGCAGGCCACTGCTCCACCCAGGAAGGATGAGGCAGTGGGCTCACGGGTCAGTGCATCTTCCACCGACGGCACGCTTTGGCGGTTCTGGGGATCGCCTGCGCTCCCAGCGAGACAGTTCCCCGCCACACGCACCAGAACTCCCAGCGCCTGATCACCCAGTGGGATCCATCATCGGATCCGAAGAGGAGTCCGCACAGCCCAGCCGGCACCCCGAAGCTGCTCCTCCACCGGGAACCGAAGCAGAAGACCGATCAAGGAGGTCCTGACCTCCGGACTCCTACAGGTCCGACTTCTGGGTCTCCCACAGGCACCTCTGGCAGTCCGCCTCTCTCCGCCGACTCGGTCTGTGACGCCTTCACGGACCCAAGCACGGCCATTGCCGCCCCAAACCCCCAGCCTGCCAATACGCCGCTTATTTCTTAAAGGGGTCTCAAGTAGCTCCCACCTCCCGGAGCCAGCGCTGGGCGTGTCGGCTCTCCAGTGATGCGGCGCGCGCCGAGGCCCGAGTTGCCGCTGGGTCAAGCAGTGACCACCGCCATGTCTCGGGTGGGTCCCTGTGACTCGGCCCAACTAGGAGCCCCAGCGACGGTTCGATTCAGGGCTGAGACCAGTCCCGTCCAGCGCGGCACAAGATGGTGTTCGGAGGCCCGGATTCGCGGAGGGTCCAGAAGAAGGAAGAAGTCTCAGGAGGAAGAAACCACAGACGGATCGCCGGGGAGGCAGCACGAGATGCCATCCTCAGGCGTGCGTGGACGGTGTGCCCATGAGTCTCCCCAAAAGTGGTGCCCTTGTGATGTCGAGGACGGGTCTGCCTGCGTGCCCGTGGGATGCTCTACCACCTGTGGGTCGTAGTCGCGGAGAGCATAACACATCAGCTTCAGGGGCTGCCTGGGGGTGGGTGTTAAACTGCTGCCTGTATCTCTGTGTGCATTTTGGGTGTGTGTGTGTGCGCGTGTGTGTGTGTGTGTCTCTGTGTGTGTGTGTTTGTGTGCTTGGGTGGCCACTTACGTCTCTCTCTGATTTCTCACTCTCTCCATTCTCGCTGTTTCCATCACTCTCTGTTACTATCTCTGTCCGTCTGTGCGTGCGTGTTTGCTGGGACACAGGTGCCCTTTGTGCCGGAGGGTGGTTTCTCGCACGTCGCCCTTTCTTGTGGTCAGCCTCTCCCCGGGTCTCTGCCTGGGTCGTGTGGCCCGCTGGCAGTCGTTTTACCGACGGTTCCATTTTTGGTTGGTGAAAGCGTGGGCAATGTGGTCATCTGCGTCGGAGCCGCAGGGCAGTTCATCCACTCCCCATCCTGAGCAGCCTCTTTGCCAGCATGAAGACGACCACACCCCAGCCAAGGGCAAAGGCCTCAGAGTGGCTCACTGTCCACCCACAGGAGGGTGCCCAGAGAACTTCAAGAAGAGGGTTCTCACTCCTCTAGCCCTGTGCCCTCATTGACAAATCTAGCCAGAGCTCAACACAGGGAGGGAGAAGGAAGCTGGCGGCTGGATGGGGAAAGCGTCTGTGTGGTTCAAACGCTGGCCTTCCTGCCCAGCTCACCCTTTGGGCACTTCTCCCCGGATGGCCGTGGTGGTGCTGCGGCATTGACGCCAATCCTGCCTCGGCTCCGGCCTCTGCTCTGTCCTCCCTCTTGCTCTGCCTGCCCTGTTTCTGAGAAGCCTAGGGTCTTTAGTTCGGCTCACGGTTTACAAGAAGACTTCCCAGTCAATCCGGGAGAAATCCCCAGGATGCTTGCCGTGATTTTTTCCCTATCCAAACCTTTTTCAGCATGATTGGGCAGGCGCGGAGATCCTGGAGCTCTGGGTTTCCATAGCCGTCTGGGACAGGGAAGCTTTCCAGGCCCTCTGTGGGCTCGAGTGATGGCCGCGTGGTCGGCCCAGGAAGCGCAGGTAACCGACCGTTTTATTTGCCTTCTAGGAAAGGCGGTGTCGCATCCCACCTGCATTTCCTCCCTGATTGTTGAGGGCCAGCCGGTTCCTATGCTCCTGTGCTAAGAGCCTTCTAGCAATGAATCTTCTGGCTGCCACGGATGTCAGGGAGCCAAAGGGACTGGGTTTTCCTGGGTGCTGGGAGGTGGTGTTGTGAGTACCTAGCAGCCGCGGTGGGTGGTGGTGGGGTTTAATTTAGGAAACCTTCGCTGGCCTTCTGGTGCGGGTATCTCGTATGTGTCTTGGATTCGGGCGCAGGCCTCTTTTCTCGCAGGTTTTCAGGTGCGCTGATTTTCTCAGTTTTGTGTCGCGTTCTATTGGCCTCGTGCGCATGGCTACATTACTGTTCTGCCTCGCCACGCTTTGCAGCTCGAAGATACCCGCCACTCATCTGCTGGTTGGGGGACATGTCACGTAGGTCACACTGGGACTACCTCGACTTCTGCCTTGCACGCAGGTGGGAGGGGAGTGTCGGGTGCTGGAGACCCCGCTGCCTTGGAGGTGAAGGCAGGCCACTGCTCCACCCAGGAAGGAGGGAGGCAGTGGGCTCACGGGTCAGTGCATTTTCCGCCGACGGCACGCCTTTTGGCGGTTCCTAGGGATCGCTCTCGCGCTGCTAAGCGTGACCCTTCCCGCCACACGTCACTGTATCGCCATGCCTGATCACCCTATGGGATCAATCATTGGATCCGAAGAGGAGTCCGCACAGCCCAGCCGGCACCCCTAAGCTGCTGCTCCACCGGGAACCGAAGCAGAAGACCGATCAAGGAGGTCCTGACCACCGCACTCCTTCGGGTCCGACCCTGGGTCTCCCCGCAGGCCCCTCTGGCAGTCCGCCTCACCCACCACCACGGGCTGTGCCGCTTCGTGGCCCCAAGCGCCTACACCACCGCCCCGTTCCCCCCAGCCTGCCGCGTCGCCGCCATTTCTTAAAGGGTCCGCAGCCTGACTCTCCGGAGCCAGCGGCGAGTCGGCCTCTCCAGTGCGCATGCGCAAGGCCCGAGCTGTCCCTTGGGTCACAGTGACCGCCACCATTGCCCGGGGTTGGGTCCCTGAGACCCGTCGAACTAGGAGACCTGTGCGATCCTGCCTCAGAGTCGGGGCTGAGACCAGTCCTGGACAGGGCGTTAAAAGGATGGTGTCAAGAGGCCCGGATTCGCAGAGGGTACAGCAGAAGAAGAATTCTCAGGAGGAAGAAATCTCAGACGGATCACCGGGGAGGCATCGCGGGATCCCAGCCTCAGGCATGGGCGGACGGTGTGCCCAGAAGTCTCCCCAAATGTGGTGCCCTTGTGATGTTCAGGACGGGTCTGCCTGCGTGCCGTGGGCTGCTCTCCCACCGGTGGGTCGTAGTTGCAGAGAGAAGAACCCTGCAGCTTCAGGTGCTGCTGGGGGCGGGTGTTAACCCGCTGCCTGTAATCTCTGTGTGCGTTTCGGTGTGTGTGCGTGTGTGTGCGCGTGTGTTCTGTTTGTGTGTGTGTTTCGTGCTTGGGTGCCCACTACGCCCTCTATTTCACCCCTCCCTCTCTCAGCCTTTCCGCCGCTTCCTCGTTACCATTCCTGGCCATTCTGCGGCGTGTTTCCTGGGACACAGGTGCCCTTTGCATCTGAGGGTGGTTTCTCACCGCCGCCTTTTTGTGGTCAGCTTCGGCTCCTGCCTGGGTCGTGTGGCCCGCTGGCAGTCGTTTCCCCGGCTGTTCCTTTTTGGTTTGGTGAAGGCGTGGGCAACGTGGGCATCTGCGTCAGAGCCGCAGTTCTGTTCATACCCTCCCCATCCTGAGCAGCCTCTTTGCCAGGATGAAGACGACCACAACCCAGCCAAGGATAAAGTCCTTAGAGAGGCTCACTGTCCACCCGCAGGAGGGTGCCCAGAGAACCTCAAGAAGAGGGTTCTCACTCCTCTCGCCCTGTGCCCTCATTGAAATATCTAGCCAGAGCTCAACAAAGGGAGGGAGAAGGAAGCCGGTGGCTGGATGGGGAAAGCGTCGGGTTGGCTCAAACGCTGGCCTTCCTGCCCAGCTCAAATTCTTTGGGTAATTCTCCTGATGGCCGCAGGTGCTCGCGGGTTTTGCCGCCAGTCCTGCCTGGGCTTGGGCCTCAGCTCTGTCCTCCCTCTTGCTCTGCCTGCCATGTTTCTGAGAAGCCTAGGGGCTTCTTAGTCTGGCTCAATGTCTTCCACCCCGAAGACTTCCAGTCCATCCAGGAGAAACTTCCTGGATATCGGGGTCGTGATTGTTTCCCTCTGCAAACATTTTTCAGCATGATTGGGCAGGTTCGGAGATCCTGGGGCTCTGGGCTTCTATAGACGTCTGGGACAGGGAAGATTTCCGGGTCTCCGTGGCCCAAGTGATGGCTGCGTGGTCAGTCCAGGAAGAGCGCGAGGCAACCCGACCGTTCCTGACATTTGCCTTCTAGGAAAGGCGGTGTCGCATCCCACCTGCACTTCCTCTCTGATTGTTGAGGGAGAGCCGGTTCCTCTGCTCCTGGGCAAAGAGCCTTCTAGCAATGAATCTTCTGGCTGCCACGGATGTCAGGGAGCCAAAGGGACCGGGTTTTGCTGGGTGCGGGGGAGGTGGCGTCAGGGGTACCTAGCCGGTGGCGGGGTGGTGTGGGGCGTAGTTTGTGGAAACCCCTCGGCCCCTCTGGCAGGCATCCCTGCATGTGACGTGGATTCGGGCACAGGCCCAGTCTCGCAGGTTTTCAGGTGCGCTTGGCTTTCCCTCAGCTTTGTGTCAGAGGTCTCCCGTGGCCCCCGGGCACACGGCTAGACATCACTGTCCGTCTCGCCATCGCAACATGCGGCCTCGAAGACACCCGCTAACTCCATTTGCTGTTGGGGGATGTGGGTGCCACGTGTGGTCACACTGGCTCCACCTCGGACTCCCGCCTGTCTGTCTTTGCACACGCGGTGGGCGAAGCAGTGTCGGTTCTGCCTGAGCCACCGCGACTTGGAGGTGAAGGCAGGCCACTGCTCCACCCAGGAAGGAGGGAGGCAGTGGCTCAATACCGGGTTGCCCATTTTTCACCGACGGCACACATTAAGTGGCTCTGTATCGCTCGCGGAACCAGCGATCTTTCCCACACGGTACCGTAACCCCACGCCCGATCACCCAGTGAGATCCATCATCGGATCTGAAGAAGAGTCCGCACAGCCCAGCCCTCACCCCGAAGCTGCCCCTCCACCCGGAACCGGGGCAGAAGCACTGATCATGGAGGTTCCTGACCACCGGACTCCTACGGGTCTCAATTCTGCCTCTGCAGAGGTACCCTGGCAGTCTCGCCTCGCCGCCTCTGGCTGCACCGCCTTCATGGCCCCAAGCGCCGCCACCGCCTCCCCGTTCCCCCCAGCCTGACACGTCGCCGCCATTTCTAAAGTGGGTCCGTAAGCCGACTTCCGCCAGCGCAGTCGCCTTCTCCAGTGCGATGCGCTGTAGGCTCAAGTCAGCCGCTGGGTCACAGTGACCGCCGCCCGTTGCCCAGGGGTGTGTCCCCAGACCGCCAAACTAGGAGCTCCCCGCGCGTATCGCGTTTCAGAGTTTCAAGAGACTCCGTCTCGCCAGGGCGCACAGGATGGTGTCCGGAGGCCCGGATTCGCGGACTGTCCAGCAGAATGAAGAAGCCTCAGGAGGAAAATCATCAGACGGAGGGCTGTTGAGGCAGCGCGGGATCCCACGCTCAGGCGTGCGCGGACTGTGAGCACATGAGTCTCCCAAAAGTGGTGCCCTGTGATGTCGTAGGACGGCCTGCCTGCGTGCAGGTGGGCTGCTCTCCCACCGGTGGGTCGTAGTCGTAGAGAGCAGAACCCGGCAGCTTCAGGGGCTGCCTGGGGGTGGGTGTTAACCTGCTGCCTGTATCTCTGTGTGCTTGTGCGTGTGCGTGTGCTGCAGTGTCTCTGTGTGTGTGTTTTGGTGTGCTTGGGTGCCCACTTACATCTCTCTCTGATTTCACTCTTCGCACTTTCCCGCTTCTGTTACTTTCTGTCCGCTTCAGGCAGGTTGCCAAGACACAGGTGCCCTTTGTGCAGGAGGGTGGTTTCTCACACCTCGCCTTTTCTTGTGGTCAGCCTTCCCTGGCCTCCTGCTCTGCCGTAAAGGCTGGAAGTCCTTTCCTTCGGGTTCCAGTTTGGGTTGTTCGCTGGGCGCGGCAACGCCGCATTCGCGCCCGAGGTGCAGGGCTGTTCATCCCCTCCCCATCCTGAGCAGCCTCTTTGCCCGGATGAAGACGACCACACCCCAACCAAGGACATAGTCCTCTGAGGGGCTCACTGTCCACCCGCAGGAGTGTGCCCAGAGAACTTCAAGAAGAGGGTTCTCACTCCTCTCGCCCTGTGCCCTCATTGACAAATGTAGCCAGATCTCGACACAGGGAGGGAGATGGAAGCTGGCCGTGGACGGGAAAGAGTTCGTGTATAAACGTTGGCTCTTCTGCCCAGTCATGCAATTCTTTTGGGTACCTTCTTCTTGATGGAAGCGTTAAAAGCGCTGGGGGTATTGCCGCCAATCCTGCTCTGGGTTCTGGCCTCTGCTCTGTCCTCCCTCTTGCTCTGCCTGCCCTGTTTCTGAGAAGTCTAGTGGTTTTAGTTCGGCTCAATGTCTTCCACACAGAAGACTTCACAGTCCATCCGAGAAACTTCCTGGAGCGGGGGTCGTGACCTTTTCCTCTCCAAACCTTTTCAGCATGATTGGGATGGTGCGAGATCCTGGAGTTTCGCTTCATAGCCGCTGGACAGGAAGTCGGCCCCCTCAGGGTCGCGTGAGGGTTTTCGTATGGTCGGGTTCAGGGAGGAGCGAGGCACCCGACCTCATTCTGACATTTTCAGGAAGGCGTCGCACCGCCTGCACTTCCTCTCTGATTGTTGATAGCCAGCCGGTTCTCTGCTCCTGCGCTCTGTGCAATGGGGTCTTCTACCGCCACGGATGTCAGGGGAGCCAAAGGGACCAGGTTTTGCTGAGTGCGGAGGTGGCCTTGCGTTGGCCTAAGTAGCCGTGGCGGGTGGGAGTGGGCGTACTTTTGAAACCTCGGCTCTGGTATCTCCCTGCATGGTTTGGATTCGGGTTCAGGCCCTGTCTTGCCAGGTTTTCAGGTGCACTTGGCATTTCCTCAGCTTTGTGGCAGAGGTCTCCCCGTATTCTGGAGCGTTGACATCAATACTGTCCTGCCTCGCCATCAATTCTGCGGCTCGTAGACACCCGCCACTCCATCTGCTGTTGGGTGATGTGGGTGCCACGTTTGGTCACAATGGCGGCACCTCGGAGTCCCACCTGTCTGTCTTTGCACGTGTGCCGGGAAGCAGTGTTGGGGTGCCTGAGCCCCCGCGCCTTGGAGGTGAAGGTACGCCACTGCTCCACCTAGGAAGGAGGGAGGCAGTGGGCTCACGGGTCAGTGCATTTTCTGCCAACGACTATTCTTTGCAGCGCATATCGCTCGCGTCTCTAGCGTAGACCCCTTCCGCTACTCTCGCTACTGTACTTCGTCACCGTGGGATCCATCATGGAGAGGGAAGCTCAGACAGCCCAGCGGCACCTCGGGCATTGATGATCCTTACCAGGGAACCAAGCAGAAGACCACCGCGAGGTCCATCAATTTCTACGGGTCCGGTTCCCTGGTTCCCGCGAAATTCTGGCAGTCTCGCCCCTGCCGCTGGCTGCGCGCTTTTCATACCAAGCGCCCACCGCCGCCTGCTCTCAGCCTGCCGCGCGTTGCCGCCATTTCTTAAAGGGTTCGCAGCCTGACTGAGCCAGCGGTAATTCGGCTCTCTCCAGAGCGCATGCGCAAGTGCCCGAAGCCGCCGCTTGGGTCACAGTGACCACCGCCGCGTTCGTGTCCCTGAGACTGGTCAACTAGGAGCGCCCCTGTGCAATCATGCTCGGAGTCGGTTGAGACCAGCCCCACAGGGCGCAACAGGATGGTGTCCGGAGGCCCGGATTCGTGGAGGGTCGAGCAGAAGGAAGAAGCCTCTGAGGAAGAAACCTCAGACGGACGCTGGGATTTAGCGCGCGGGATCCTGTGCCTTAGGCGCGGCGCGGGAGTGGTGTGTGCCTGAGTCTCTAAAAGTGGTGTTTTGTGATGTCGAGGACGGTTCGACTGCGCCTGCTTCTCTCTCATCGGTGGGTCCTAGTGGGGAGAGCAGAACCCGGCAGCTTCAGGGGCTGCCTGGGGGTGGGTGTTAACCTGCTGTCTGTATCTCTGTGTGGGTTTCGGGTGTGTGCCTGTGTGTGTGTGTGTCTGTTTGTGTGTGTGTTTGTGCACTTGGGTGCCCACTTATGTCTCTCTCTGATTTCTCTCTCTCTCCCTTCTCGCTCTTTCCGTCACTCTCTGTTACTATCTCTGTCCGTCTGTGCATGCGTGTTTGCTGGGACACAGGTGCCCTTTGAGCCGGAGGGTGGTTTCTCGCACACGCCTTCTTTGTGGCTTCGATCTCCCCGGCCTCCCTGCCTGGGTCTAGGCCTGCTGCAGTCGCTTATCTGCGTTCCAGTTTGCTGGTGAAGGCGCAAGGCATGGGCATTCAGGTGTCAGAGAGGCAGGGCTGTTCATCCCCTCCCCATCCTGAGCAGCCTCTTTTCCAGGATGAAGGTGACCACAGCCCAGCCAAGGACAAAGGACTCAGAGGGGCTCACTGTCCACCCGCAGGAGGGTGCCCAGAGAATTTCAAGAAGAAGGTTCTCACTCCTCTCGCCCTGTGCCCTCATTGATAAATCTGTCCAGAGCTCGACACAGGGAGGGAGAAGGAAGCCGGCGGCGGGATGAGGAAATTGTCTTTGTGGCTCAAACGCTGGCCTTCCTGCCCAGCTCACCCTCTGGGCACTTCTCCCCGCATGGCCGTGGTGGTGCTGGCGGCATTGCCGGAAATTCTGCCTGGGCTCTGGCCTCTGCTCTGTCCTCACTCTTGCTCTGCCTGCTCTAGCCAGCCTAGCTTCTAGTCTGCTCACATCGACTTCCACCCAGAAGACTTCCCAGTCCATCCGGGAGAAACTTCCTGGAGGTCGGGGTCGTGATTGTTTCCCTCTCCAAACCTTTTTCAGCATGATTGGGCAGGTGCGGAGATCCTGGAGCTCTGGGCTTCCATAGCCGCTCACTGGGACGCCTCCTGGTCTCCGTGGGCCTGGGTGATGGCTGCTGCGTGTTCCGGCCCAGGAAAAGCACGAGGCAACCTCACTGCTCCCATATTTGCCTTCTAGGAAAGGCAGGCCGCATCCCACCTACACTTCCTCTCTGATTGTTGAGGGCCAGCCAGTTCCTCTGCTCCTGGGCAAAGAGCCTTCTAGCAATGAATATTCTGGCTGCCACGGATGTCAGGGAGCCAAAGGGACCAAATTTTGCTGGGTGTGGGGGAGATGGCGTCAGGGATACATAGCCGGTTGCGGCTTGGGTGTGGGGCATAGTTTGTGGAAACCCCTTTCCCCTCTGGCAGGCATCCCTGCCTGTTGCTTGGATTCAGGCACAGGCCCTGTCTCGCAGGTTTTCAGGTGCCATTCCTCAGCTTTTAGAAGTGAGGCACTCTTGCCCTCAAAAGGCTGGAGGTCACTACTACACGCCATCGCCCCGCGGCCTCAAGAAACACTCACCCATCTGCTCGGGGATGTGGGTGTCCCTAATGTGTGGTCACACTGGCTCCACCTCGGACTCCCGCCTGTCTGTCTCTTGCACGTGGCTGGCAGTGTCAGGGTGCCGAGCCCCCACCCTTGGAGGTGAAGTGGCCACTGCTCCACCCAGGAATGAGGGACGCAGTGGGCTCACGGTCGCGCATTTTTCCACCGACGGCACGCTTTAAGGCCCCTGGGGACGTTTCCCTGCCCCAGCGGTAGACACTTCCACCACACGGCACCGTAACCCCTGCCCGATCACCTGGGGGACCCATCATCGGATCGAAGAGAGAGTCCGACGGTAGCCCAGCCGGCACTCAAGCTGATCCTCCACCGAACCGGGCGAGAAGGTTTATCAAGGGAGGCCCTGACCACCGACTCCTGCAATGGTCGACCTCCAAGCCCCTGCAGGCCTCTGGCAGTCTGTTCACACTGCCGCCGCTGCACTGCTCGAATTCTAAAAATGCTGCCACCGCCACCCTCGCTCCCCAGCCTGCCGCGACGCCGCTTTTTGGGTGGTCCGCAGCTCATTCCTCCTCGGGAGCCAGTGGCTAATCGCCTATCTAAAGCGTGTGCATGCGGAGGCCCGGAAGCGCTAATTTGGGTCACGCAATGACCAAGGTTCTAGGGTGGGTCCCTGAGACTCACCAAACTAGAGCCCCAAAGGGTCGGTACTGAGTCCGGCTGGCTGAGACCATTCCTGGCCAGGGCGTTAACAGGATGGTGTTCGGAGGCCTGGATTCGCAGAGGGTAGAGCAGAAGGAAGAAGCCTCAGGAGGAAGAAACCTCAGACGGATCGCCGGGGTGGCAGCGCGGGATCCCAGATTCAGGCGTGCATGGACGGTGTGCCCGTGAGTCTCCCCATAAGTGGTGCCCTTGTGATGTCGAGGACGGGTCTGCCTGTGTGCCCGTGGGCTGCTCTCACACCAGTGGGTCACAGTCACGGAGAGCAGAACCCAGCAGCTTCAGGGGCTGCCTGGGTGTGGGTGTTAACCTGCTGCCTGTATCTCTGTGTGCATTTCGGGTGTGGGCCTGTTTGCGTATGTGTGCGTGTTTCTGTGTCTGTGTGTGTTTGTGTGCTTGGGTGTGCTCTACTTACGTCTCTCTCTGATTTCTCAGTCTCTCCCTTCTCGCTCTTTCGATCGCTGTTACTATCTCTGTCCGTCTGTGCATGCATGTTTGCTGGGACACAGGTGCCCTTTGACCCGGAGGGTGGTTTCTCGCACATCGCCCTTTCTTGTGGTCAGGCTCTCCCCGGGTCTCTGCCTGGGTCTTGTGGCCTGTTGGCAGTCGTTTTATCTGCGGTTCCAGTTTGCCAGGAAGGCGCGTAGTGTAAGTATCTTCGCGCTAGAGAGCCTAGGGCTGTTCATCCCCTCCCCATCCTCAGCAGCCTCTTTGCCAGGATGAAGGCGACCACACCCCAGGCAAGGACAAAGGACTCAGAGAGGCTCACTGTCCACCCGCAGGATGGTGCCCAGAGAACTTCAAGAAGAGGGTTCTCACTCCTCTCGCCCTGTGCCCTCATTGACAAATCTAGCTGTGAGTTCGGCTGGCCATGGAGGGAGAAGGAAGCCGGGCGTATGGAGGTGAAATCGCCTTTGTGGCTCAAACGCTGGCCTTCCTGCCCAGCTCGCTGCCCTTGCACTTCCGGGATGGCCCTGGTGGTGCTGGCGGCATTGCCGGAAATTCTGCCTGGGCTCTGGCCTCTGCTCTGTCCTCACTCTTGCTCTGCCTGCCCTGTTTCTGAGAAGCCTAGGGGCTTCTTAGTCTGGCTCAATGACTTCCACCCAGAAGACATCCCAGTCCATCCAGGAGAAACTTCCTGGAGGTCGGGGTCGTGATTGTTTCCCTCTCTAACCCTTTTTCAGCATGATTGGGCAGGTGCAGAGATCCTGGAGCTCTGGGCTTCCATAGCCGTCTGGGACAAATGGTCAGTCTCCGTGGCCCAAGTTAAGGGCTGCGGTCAGGTTCAGGAAGAGTTGCCAGGTACCCAACCGTTTCAGTGACATTTGCCTTCTAGGAAAGGCAGGCGGTGTCGCATCCCACCTACTCTTCCTCTCTGATTGTTGAGGGCCAGCCAGTTCCTCTGCTCCTGGGCAAAGAGCCTTCTAGCAATGAATCTTCTGGCTGCCACGGATGTCACGGAGCCAAAGGGACACGGTTTTGTTGGGTGCGGTGGTGTGGCATCAGTATTCCAACCAGAGGGGTGGGGGTATAGTGTGTGGAAACCTCGCCCTTCTGGCAGGCGCCCCTGCATGTGGCTTGGAGTCAGTCAGGCCCTGTCTCAGCAGGTTTCTGTGCGGCTTGGCTTTTCCTAAGCTGGCGGAGGTCTCCAGCCCCCGACAGCACTGTCCGCTCACCATCGCCCCGCGCCTCAAGACACCCGCCACCCCATCTGCTGTTGGGGATGTGGGTGCCACATGTGGTCACACTGGCTCCACCTTCCTCGGACTCCCCCGGGCCTCTGTCTGTGTTTGCACGTGTGGCGGGAAGCAGTGTCGGGGTGCCGGAGCCGCCGTGCCTTGGAGGTGAAGGCTGGCCACTGCTCCACCCAGGAAGGAGGGAGGCAGTGGGCTCATGGGTCAGTGCATTTTCCACTGAAGGCACCCCTTGCGGCCTTGGAGATCTTTCCGTACCCCAGCGAGACCCTTCCCGCCACACGGCACCGTAACCCCATGCCCGGATCACCGCAGCATCCATCATCGGATCCGAAGAGGAGTCCGCACAGCCCAGCCGGCACCCTGACGCTGCTTCTCCACCGGGAACCGAAGCAGAAGACTGATCAAGGAGGTCCTGACCACCGGACTCCTATGGATCCGACCCTGGTTTTCCCAAAGGTTCCTCTGCGCCCGCCTCCCCCGCCAGCGCCTTCAAGGTTCTGCCGGCCACCCCATTCCCCAAATTGCCGCCGCGTCGTCCACTTTCTAAAAGGGTCCGCCTGACCCTCCGGAGAGCCAGCCGCGAGTCGTCTTCTCCAGTGCGCGTGTCCGGAAGCCGCCGCTAGTCACTTCGTGACCACCGCTGTGTGGTCCCTCGAGACTCGGCCGAACTAGTGCAGCTCTCCAGCGCGCATCGTGTTCTCAGAGTCGGGCAGAGACCAGTATTCGTTGTGGGAAGGCACAGGATAGTGTCCGGAGGTCCAGATTCGCGAAGGGTTGAGCAGAAGGAAGAAGCCTCAGGAGGAAGAAACCTCAGATGGAGGGCCGTTGAGGCAGCGCAGGATCCCCAGGCTCAGAGGCAGCTGGACGGTGAGACCATGAGTCTCCCCAAAAGTGGTGCCTTGTAGAGCACAAGTGACGGTCTGCCTATGTAGTTTCGTGGGCTGCTCTCCCACCGGTGGATTGTAGTCGCGGAGAGAGAACACCACGCAGTTTAGGGGCTGCTTGGGGTGGGTGGCAACTCCAAGGTTTGTATCTCCTGTGTGCATTTCGGGTGTGTGCGTGTGTGCTTCTGTGTGCGTGTGTCTCTGTGTGTGTGTGTGTGCTTGGGTGCCCACTTACGTCTCTCTCTGATTTCTCACTCTCTCCCTTCTAGCCCTTTCCGTCCACTCTCTGTTACTATCTCTGTCCTGGCTCTGTGGCGCGTGTTTGCTGGGACACAGGTGCCCTTTGCGCCGGAGGGTGGTTTCTCGCACGTCGCCCTTTCTTGTGGTCAGTCTCTCCCCGGATCTCTGCCTGGGTCATGTGTCCCGCTGGCAGTCGTTTTCCCAGCGGTTCCAGTTTGGGTTGGTGAAGGCGTGGGCAACGTGGGCATCTGCGTCGGAGCCGTAGGGCTGTTCATCCCCTCCCCATCCTGAGCAGCCTCTTTGCCAGGATGAAGATGACCACACCCAGCCAAGGACAAGTGCTCAGGAGGCTTCACATCGTCCACCAAGCAGGGAGCTGCCCATCGAATTTCAAGAAGATTGTTCTCACTCCTCTCGCCCTGTGCCCTCATTGACAAATCTAGCCAGAGCTCAACACAGGGAGGGAGAAGGAAGCCAGCGGCTGGATGGGGAAAGCGTCTGAGTGGCTCAAACGCTGGCCTTCCTGCCCAGCTCACCCTTTGGGACTTCTCCCCGGATTGCCGTGGTGGTGCTGAGGTATTGCCGCCATCCTGCTTTTCGCCGCCGGGCTCTGCCTCTACTCTGTCCTCCCTCTTGCTCTGCCTGCCCTGTTTCTGAGAAGCTTCCAGGTGCTTCTAGTCTGGCTCAATGTCTTCCACCCAGAAGACTTCCCCAGTCCATCCGTAGAAACTTCCTGAGCTGGTCGTGATTGTTTCCCTTCAAACCTTTTCAGCATGATTGGGCAGGTGTGGAGTTACTGGAGCTCTGGGACCTACAGCCGCTCAGCAGGCAAGACTCGGGTCCTGTAGCCTCCGGAGTGATGGCTGTGTGTTCGTCCAGGAAGAGAAAGGAGGCAACCTGACAATTTGGACATTTATTCTGGAAACGTGGTGTCGCATCCCACCTGCACTTCCTCTCTGATTGTTGAGGGTCAGGCGGTTCCTCTAATGCTCTGCAAACAGCCGTCTAGCAAAGAATCCTCTGGCTGCCACGGATGTCAGGGAGCCAAAGGGACACGGTTTTGCTGGGGTGCGGGTAGTGGCGCGTCAGGGGTATTCCAACCGTGGCGAGGGGTGTATGAGTTTTTGGAAACCCTCGGCCCCTCTGGCAGGCATCCCTGCATGTGGCTTGGAGTCGGCCTGTGGCCCCACCGCAGGTTTCGTTGCTTGCTTTTCCTCAGCTTTCTGGTGGAGGTCTCCCATGGGCCGCCGGGTGCACAACTGGACAGCACTGTCCGTCTCGCCATTTCGCGCCTCAAGACACCCGCCACTCATCTAAGTATGTAAGTCACATGTGGCTACCACCTAATTCCCGGACTCCCGCCTGTCTGTCTCTTTGCACGTGGCGGAAGCAGTGTCGGGTGCCGAGCCGCCACGCTTTGAGGTGAGGCTGGCCACTGCTCCACCCAGGAAGGAGGGAGGCAGTGTTCACGGGTTGCGTATTTTTCCATCAAGGCACTCTATGCCTTGGAGATCTCTTCCGTACTCCAGCGAGACCCTTCCCGCCACACGGCACCGTAACCCCATGCCCGATCACCCGGTGCGATCCGTCATCGGATCCGAAGAGGAGTCCGCACAGCCCAGCCGGCACCCCGAAGCTGCTTCTCCACCGGGAACCGAAGCAGAAGACCGATCAAGGACGTCCTGAGCATCGGAATCCTACGGATCCGACCCTGGTTTTCCCAAAGGTTCCTCTGGCAGTCCGCCTCCCCGCCAGGTCAAGCGCTGCTCTCAAGGCCCCAAGCGCCACCACCGCCCCATTCCCCAAGCCTGCCGCGCCGCCATTTCAAAGGGTCTCAGCAGCCTGACTGTCCGGAGCGTGAGTCGGTTCTCCAGTGCTGCGATAGCAGTTCAGCTGCTGTTGGGTCATCAAAATTGCTGCCGCGTTCGGGGTGGTCCTCGAGACTTGTCGAACTAGGAGCCCTGTGCGATCGTGCCTCAGAGTCGGGACAGAGACAATTCCTTGCCAGGGTACATCGATGGCGTGTCCGTGAGGTCCGATTCGCTATGTGTCGGCAGAAGGAAGCAGTTCCCAGGGAGAAAGAAACCCCTGGGACGGAGTGCCGCAGGCAGCACGGGATCCCAGGCTCAGCGGCGCGACAGTGAGTTTGGGTGGGAGTCTCCCCTCACGCAAAAGTGCGGTGTACAATTTGGTGATGTCGAGGACGGGTCTCCTGCGCAAGGCCGCTCTCCCACCGTGGGTCGTAGTCTCAGAGAGCAGAACCCAGCAGCTCAGGGCTGCCTGGGGTGGGTGTTAACCTGCTGCCTGTATCTCTGTGTGCGTTTCGGGTGTGTGCGTGTGTCTGTTTGTGTGTGTGTTTGTGTGCTTGGGTGCCCACTTAAGTCTCTCTCTGATTTCTCACTTCTCTCCCTTCTCGCTCTTTCCATCGCTCTCTGTTACTATCTCTGTCAGTCTGTGCGTGCCTGTTTGCTGGGACACAGGTGCCCTTTGCTCCGGAGGGTGGTTTCTCGCGACGCCGCCTTCTTCTTTGTGGCCGTCTCCCCACCCTCGGGCCTGTCAGCGTCCCCGCTGGCAGTCGCTTCCCGGGCGGTTCCAGTTTGGGTTGGAGAAGGCGTGGGCAATGTGGGCATCTGCGTCGGAGCCGCAGGGCTGTTCATCCCCTCCCCATCCTGAGCAGCCTCTTAGCCAGGATGAAGACGACCACACCCCAGCCAAGGACAAAGTCCTCAGAGGGGCTCACTGTCCACCGCAGGTGCCCAGAGAAACTTTAAGAAGGGGTTTCACTCTCTCGCTTCTGCGCCCCCTACTGAAAATTCTAGCGACCTCGACACAGGGAGGGAGACGGAAGCCCGCGGCGTGATGTGGGGAAAGCATCTATGTGGCTCAAACGCTGGCCTTCCTGCCCAGCTCACCCTTTGTGCACTTCTCCCCGGATGGCCGTGGTGGTGCTGGCGGTATTGCCGCCAAACCTGCCTGGGCTCTGGCCTCTGCTGTGTCCTCCCTCTTGCTCTGCCTGCCCTGTTTCTGAGAAGCCTAGGCTTCTAATCTTGGCACCACCAGGAAGCCTTCCCAGTCCATCCGGGAGAACTTCCTGAGATCACGGTCGTGGATCGCTTTCCTTCCAAATCTTTTCACCTGGCGATTGGGTAGGTGCGAGATCCTGAGCTCTCGCTTCCATAGCCGTCTGGGACAGGGAAGCTTTCCGGTTCTCCGTGGCCCAAGTGATGGCTGCGTGGTAGGCCAAGGAAGAGCGCTAGGCAACCCGACCGTTCCTGCCATTTGCCGTCTAGGTAGGGGTGTCACACTCCACCTGCACATCCTCTCTGATTGTTGACGGCCAGCCGGTTCCTCTGCCCCATGGCAAAGAGCCTTCTAGCAATGAATCTTCTGGCTGCCACGGATTTCAGGAAGCCAAAGGGACCGGTTTTCCAGCGTGGCGTCAGTGCCTAGCCGCGGTGGGGTGAGGTGGGCGTAGTTTGTGGAAACCCCTCGGCCCCTCTGGCAGGCATCCCTGCATGTGGCTTGGATTCGGGCGCAGGCCCTGTCTCGCAGGTTTTCAGGTGCACTTGGCTTTTCCTCAGCTTTGTGGCAGAGGTCTCCTTGGCTTTCCTCAGCTTTGTGGCCGAGGTCTCCCTGGACATCACTGTCCGTCTCGCCATCACCTCCTGCGGCCTCGAAGACACCCGCTCACTCCATCTGCTGTTGGGGGACGTGGGTGCCACGTGTGGTCACACTGGCTCCACCTCGGACTCCCGCCTGTCTGTCTTTGCACGTGTGGCGGGAAGCAGTGTCGGCTGATCCCTGCACCTTGAGGTGAAGGCAGGCCACTGCTCCACCCAGGAAGGAGGGAGGCAGTGGGCTCACGGGTCAGTGCATTTTGCGCCGACGGCACGCCTTGCGGCCCTGGGGATCGTTCCGTGCCCCAGCGAGACCCTTCCTGCCACACGGCACCGTACCCCCATTCCCGATCACCCGGTGGGATCCATCATCGGATCCGAAGAGGAGTCCGCACAGCCCAGCCGGCACCCCGAAGCTGCTCCTCCACAGGGAACCGAAGCAGAAGACCGATCAAGGAGGTCCTGAAAACCGGACTCCTCACGGTCTGGACCTGGTCTCCCGCAGGCACCTCTGGCACCTGCATCCTCGCCTGGCTGGCGCTGGCTTTCACTGCCCTACAGCCACCACTCGCTCTGTGCCACAAGGCTACCATTTCTTAAAGGGTCTGCACCCTGACTCTCCGGAGCCAGTGGCAAGTCAGCTTCTCCAGTGCGCATGCACGAGGCTGTAGAGCTGCCACTCTGTCACAGTAACTCAGCCAAGGTTCGGGTGGTAACTCTGAGACTACAACTAGAGGCCTGTGTGATCGTGCCTCAGAGTCGGGGCTGAGACCAGTCCTGGCCAGGGCGTCAACAGGGTGGTGTCCAGAGGCCCGGATTCTGTGTGTGTGTGTGTGTGTGTGTGTGTGTGTGTGTGTGTGTGTGTGTGTGTGTGTGTGTGTGTGTGTGTGTGTGTGTGTGTGTGTGTGTGTGTGTGTGTGTGTGTGTGTGTGTGTGTGTGTGTGTGTGTGTGTGTGTGTGTGTGTGTGTGTGTGTGTGTGTGTGTGTGTGTGTGTGTGTGTGTGTGTGTGTGTGTGTGTGTGTGTGTGTGTGTGTGTGTGTGTGTGTGTGTGTGTGTGTGTGTGTGTGTGTGTGTGTGTGTGTGTGTGTGTGTGTGTGTGTGTGTGTGTGTGTGTGTGTGTGTGTGTGTGTGTGTGTGTGTGTGTGTGTGTGTGTGTGTGTGTGTGTGTGTGTGTGTGTGTGTGTGTGTGTGTGTGTGTGTGTGTGTGTGTGTGTGCGTGTGTGTGCGAGTGTCTGTGTGTGTGTGTGTTTGTGTGCTTGGGTGCCCACTTACGTCTCTCTCTGATTTCTCACTCTCTCACTTCTCACTCTTTCCGTCGCTCTCTGTTACTATCTCTGTCCGTCTGTGCATGCGTGTGTGCAGGGACACAGGTGCCCTTTGCGCCGGAGGGCGGTGTCTCACACGTCGCCATTTCTTGTGGTCAGCCTCTCCCCAGGTTTCTGTCCGGGTCCCGTGGCCCGCTGGCAGTCGTTTCCCCGGCGGTTCCAGTTTGGGTTGCTGAAGGCGTGGGCAACGTGGGAATCTGCCTAGGAGCCACAGTTCTGTTCATCCCCTCCCCATCCTGAGCAGCCTCTTTGCCAGGATGAAGACGACCACGCCCCAGCCATGGACAAAGGCCTCAGAGGGGCTCACTGTCCACCCGCAGGAGAGTGCCCAGAGAACTTCAAGGAAAAGGGTTCTCACTCCTCTCGCCCTGTGCCCTCTGTGACAAATCTAGCCAGAGCTCGACACAGGGAGGGAGAAGGAAGCCGGCGGTTGACGGGGAAAGGTCTGTAAAATTTCAACGCTGGCCTTCCTGCCCAGCTCACCCTTTGGGCACTTCTCCCCGGATGGCCTTGGTGGTGCTGGCAGGATTGCCTCCAATCCTGCCTGCGCTCTGTCCTCTGCTCTGTCCTCCCTCTTGCTCTGCCTGCCCTGTTTCTGAGAAGACTTGGGGCTTCTTAGTCTGGCTCAATGTCTTCCACCCAGAAGACACCCCAGTCCATCCGGGAGAAACATCCTGGAGATTGGTTTCGTGATTGTTTCCCTCTCAAAACCTTTTTCAGCATGATTGGGCAGGTGGGGAGATCCTGGAGCTCTGGGCTTCCATAGCCATCTGGGACAGGGAAGCTTTCCGGGTCTCCGTGGCCCAAGTGATGGCTGTGTGGTCGGTCCACGAAGAGTGCGAGGCAACCCGACTGTTCCTGGAGCATTTGCCTTCTAGGAAGGTGGTGTGAATCCCACCTGCCATGGTACCCAGCCGGGTTATGGGTGGGTGGGCTGTAGTTTTGGAAACCCCTCGCCCTCTGGCAGGCATCCCTGCGTGTGGCTTGGATTCGGGTGCAGGCCCTGTCTCGCAGGTTTTCAGGTGCGCTTGGCTTTTCCTCAGCTTTGTGGCGGAGGTCCCGTGGCCCCGGCCATCGCTTGACAGCATTGTCCGCTCTGCCATCGCCCCCGCGCCTCTGGGCAAAGACACCCGCTCACTCCATCTGCTGTTGGGGGACGTGGGTGCCACGTGTGGTCACACTGGCTCCACCTCAGACTCCCGCCTGTCTGTACTTGCACGTGTGGCAGGAAGCAGTGTCAGGGTGCCGTAGACCCCGCGCCTTGGAGGTGAAGGCTGGCCACTGCTCAACCAAGGAAGGAGGGAGGCAGTGGGCTCACGGGTCAGTGCATTTTCCACCGACGGCACACCTTGCGCCCTGGGGATATTTCCGTGCCCCAGCGAGACACTTCCCGCCACACAGCACTCTAACCCCATGCCCGGTCACCCGGTGGGATCCATCATCGGATCCGAAGAGGAGTCCGTACAGCCCAGCCGGTACCCCGAAGCTGCTTCTCCACCGGGAACTGAAGCAGAAGACCCATCAAGGAGATCGTCACCACCGGACTTAATGGTCCACCATGGTCTCAGACCCCTCTGGCAGTCCGCCACTCCTCGGCCTCTGTGTGTGTGTGTGTGTGTGTGTGTGTGTGTGTGTGTGTGTGTGTGTGTGTGTGTGTGTGTGTGTGTGTGTGTGTGTGTGTGTGTGTGTGTGTGTGTGTGTGTGTGTGTGTGTGTGTGTGTGTGTGTGTGTGTGTGTGTGTGTGTGTGTGTGTGTGTGTGTGTGTGTGTGTGTGTGTGTGTGTGTGTGTGTGTGTGTGTGTGTGTGTGTGTGTGTGTGTGTGTGTGTGTGTGTGTGTGTGTGTGTGTGTGTGTGTGTGTGTGTGTGTGTGTGTGTGTGTGTGTGTGTGTGTGTGTGTGTGTGTGTGTGTGTGTGTGTGTGTGTGTGTGTGTGTGTGTGTGTGTGTGTGTGTGTGTGTGTGTGTGTGTGTGTGTGTGTGTGTGTGTGTGTGTGTGTGTGTGTGTGTGTGTGTGTGTGTGTGTGTGTGTGTGTGTGTGTGTGTGTGCGTGTGTGTGCGTGTGTGTGTGTGTGTGTTTGTGTGCTTACGTGCCCACAAACGTCTCTCTCTCTGATTTCTCACTCTCTCCCTTCTCGCTCTTTCCATCGCTCTCTGTTACTATCTCTGTCCATCTGTTCATGCATGTTTGCTGGGACACAGGTGCCCTTTGGCGCTGGAGGGTGGTTTCTCAAGACGCTTCTTGTGGCCGCCTTCTCCTGGCCCTGCCTGTCGCGGTGACCCGCTGGCAGTCGTTTCACCGGCGGTTCCAGTTTGGGTTGGTGAAGGCGTGGGCAACGTGGGCATCTGCGTTGGAACTGCAGGGCTGTTCATCCCCTCCCCATCCTGAGTAGCCTCTTTGCCAGGATGAAGAAGACCACACCCCAGCCAAGGACAATGGCCTCAGAGGGGCTCACTGTCCACCCGCAGGAGGGTGCCCAGAGAACTTCAAGAAGAGGGTTCTCACTCCTCTCGCCCTGTGCTCTCATTGAGAAATCTAGCCAGAGCTCAACAGAGGGAGGGAGAAGGAAGCCGCGCGTGGGATGGGGAAAGCGCCTGTGGCCTCAGCTGCTGGCCTTCCTGCCCTGGCTGGTCACCCAAGAATCTCCTGGGATGCTTGTGGTGGTGCTGACTGCATTGCCGCCAATCCTGCTCTGGGCTCTGGCCTCTGCTCTGTCCTCCCTCTTGCTCTGCCTGCCCTGTTTCTGAGAAGCCTAGGGGCTTCTTAGTCTGGCTCAATGTCTTCCACCCAGAAGACTTCCCAGTCCATCTTGGAGAAACTTTCTGGAAGTCGGGGTCGTGATTGTTTCCCTCTCAAAACCTTTTTCAGCATGATTGGGCAGGTGCAGAGATCCTGGAGCTCTAGGCTTCCATAACCGTATGGGAATGGGAAGCTTTCCGTATCTCCGTGGCCCGAGTGATGGCTGCATGGTCGGTCCAGGAAGAGCGTGAGGCATCCCGACCGTTCCTGATATTTGCCTTCTAGGAAAGGCGGTATCGCATCCCACCTGCACTTCCTCTCTGACTGTTGAGGGCCAGCCGGTTCCTCTGCTCCTTGCAAAGTGCCTTGTAGCAATGAATCTTCTGGCTGCCACGGATGTCAGGTAGCCAAAGCGCACCGGCTTTGCTAAAAGCGGGGAGATGGCGTGGCACCAGCCGGGTTGCGGGGTGGGGATGGGGCTGCTTGTAAAGCGCCCTCGGCCCCTCTGACAGGCATCCCTGCATGTGGCTTGGATTCGGGCACAGGCCCTGTCTCGCAGGTTCTCAGGTGCGCTTGGCTTTTCCTCAGCTTTGTGGCGGAGGTCTCCTGTGGCACCCGGGCGCAGAAGTGTCACGGTCACTGTCCGCTCCTAAGCACATCGCCTGAGGACTCAAGACACCCAGCCACTCCATCTACAGCACCACGTGGTCACACTGGCTCCACCCTGCACCCCGCCCGTGTGTCTGTGTGTGTGTGTGTGTGTGTGTGTGTGTGTGTGTGTGTGTGTGTGTGTGTGTGTGTGTGTGTGTGTGTGTGTGTGTGTGTGTGTGTGTGTGTGTGTGTGTGTGTGTGTGTGTGTGTGTGTGTGTGTGTGTGTGTGTGTGTGTGTGTGTGTGTGTGTGTGTGTGTGTGTGTGTGTGTGTGTGTGTGTGTGTGTGTGTGTGTGTGTGTGTGTGTGTGTGTGTGTGTGTGTGTGTGTGTGTGTGTGTGTGTGTGTGTGTGTGTGTGTGTGTGTGTGTGTGTGTGTGTGTGTGTGTGTGTGTGTGTGTGTGTGTGTGTGTGTGTGTGTGTGTGTGTGTGTGTGTGTGTGTGTGTGTGTGTGTGTGTGTGTGTGTGTGTGTGTGTGTGTGTGTGTGTGTGTGTGTGTGTGTGTGTGTGTGTGTGTGTGTGTGTGTGTGTGTGTGTGTGTGTGTGTGTGTGTGTGTGTGTGTGTGTGTGTGTGTGTGTGTGTGTGTGTGTGTGTGTGTGTGTGTGTGTGTGTGTGTGTGTGTGTGTGTGTGTGTGTGTGTGTGTGTGTGTGTGTGTGTGTGTGTGTGTGTGTGTGTGTGTGTTTGTGTGCTTTGGTGCTCACTTAAGTCTCTCTCTGATTTCTCACTCTCACTTCGCTTTTCCGCCGGCCTCTGTTACTATCTCTGTCCATCTGTGTTTGCTGGGACACAGGTGCCCTTGGCGCCGGAGTGGCTGTTTCTCGCATTACCTCTTCTTGTGGTCAGCCTCTCCCTGGTCTCTCTGCTCAATAGCGTAGTCTACTGGCAGTCATTTTCCCGGTGATGCCAGTTTGGGTTTGTGAAGGCGTGGGCAACGTGGGCGTCTGCGTCGGAGCCGCAGGGCTGTTCATCCCCTTCCCATCCTGAGCAGCCTCTTTGCCAGGATGAAGAAGACCACACCCCTGCCAAGGAAAAAAGCCTCAGTTGGGCTCACTGTCCACCCGCAGGAGGGTGCCCAGAGAACTTCAAGATGAGGGTTCTCACTCTCGCCCTGTGCCCTCATTGACAAATCTAGCCAGGGCTCGACACAGGGGGGGAGAAGCTGCGGCTGATGGGGAAAGCCGCCTGCCAGGTGTGTCTCAAACGCTGGCCTTCCTGCCCAGCTCACCCTTTGGGCACTTCTCCCCGGATGGCCGTGGTGGTGCTGGCGGCATTGCCGCCAATCCTGCCTGGGCTCTGGCCTCTGCTCTGTCCTCCCTCTTGCTCTGCCTGCCCTGTTTCTGAGAAGCCTAGGGGCTTCTTAGTCTGGCTCAATGTCTTCCACCCAGAAGACTTCCCAGTCCATCCGGGAGAAATTTCCTGGAGGTCGGGGTCGTGATTTTTTCCCTCTCCAAGCCTTTTTCAGCATGATTGGGCAGGTGCGGAGATCCTGGAGCTCTGGGCTTCCATAGCCGTCTGGGACAGGGAAGCTTTCTGGGTTCCCGAGGCCTGAGTGATGGCTGCGTGGTCAGTCCAGGAAGAGTGCGAGGCATCCCGGCCGTTCCTGACATTTGCCTTCTAGGAATGGCGGTGTCGCATCCCACCTGCACTTCCTCTCTGATTGTTGAGGGCCTGCCAGTTCCTCTGCTCCTGGGTAAAGAGCCTTCTAGCAATGAATCTTCTGGCTGCCACGGATGTCAGGGTGCCAAAGGGACCGGGTTTTCCTGGGTGCGGGGGAGGTGGCATCAGGGGTACCCAGCTTTGTAGGTTGCGGTGGGGCGTAGTTTGTGGAAACCACTCGGCCCCTCTGGCAGGCATCCCTGCATGTGGCTTGGATTCGGGTGCAGGCCCTGTCTCGCAGGTTTTCAGGTGCGCTTGGCTTTTCCTCAGCTTTGTGGCGGAGGTCTCCCGTGGCCCCCGGGCGCACGGCTGGAAATCACTCTCCGTCTCCCAACGCCCCCTGTGGCCTCGAAGACACCCGCTCACTCCATCTGCTGTTGGGGGACGTGGGTGCCACGTGTGTTCACACTGGCTCCACCTCGGACTCCCGCCTGTCTGTCTTTGCACATGTGGCAGGAAGCAGTGTCGGGGTGCCGGACCCCCTGTGCCTTCGAGGTGAAGGCAGGCCACTGTTCCACCCAGGAAGGAGGGAGGCAGTGGGCTCACGTGTCAGTGCATTTTCCGCGACGGCAAGCCTTGCGGCCCTGGGGATCGTTCCGTGCCCCAGCTAGACACTTCCCGCCGCACGGCACCATAACCCCATGCCCGATCACCCGGTGGGTTCCATCATCGGATTCGAAGAGGAGTCTGCACAGCCCAGCCGGCACCCCGAATGTGCTCCTCCACCGGGAATCGAAGCAGAATACCGATCAAGGAGGTCCTGACCACTGACTCCACGGTCCGCCACACCTTGTCTCGCGCAGGTTTCTGGCAGTCCGGGCCCCCACTGCCACACGGTTCGCGCCGCTTTAGCGGGTTTCCCTGGGCACTTTACCGCCGCCCCCCTTTCCCCGCCTGCCGCTAAGCCGCCGGGCTATTTTCATAAAGGGTCCGCAGCCATACTGAGCTACAGCGGCAACTCACCTGTCCAGTGTATTACAGGCGAGGCCCGAAGCCGCCGTTTGCCTTTCACAGTGACCGCCGCTGTCTGGGTTGGTCCCTGAGAATCGGCCAACTAGGGAGCCTGCGTGTGTCTGTGTGTGTGTGTGTGTGTGTGTGTGTGTGTGTGTGTGTGTGTGTGTGTGTGTGTGTGTGTGTGTGTGTGTGTGTGTGTGTGTGTGTGTGTGTGTGTGTGTGTGTGTGTGTGTGTGTGTGTGTGTGTGTGTGTGTGTGTGTGTGTGTGTGTGTGTGTGTGTGTGTGTGTGTGTGTGTGTGTGTGTGTGTGTGTGTGTGTGTGTGTGTGTGTGTGTGTGTGTGTGTGTGTGTGTGTGTGTGTGTGTGTGTGTGTGTGTGTGTGTGTGTGTGTGTGTGTGTGTGTGTGTGTGTGTGTGTGTGTGTGTGTGTGTGTGTGTGTGTGTGTGTGTGTGTGTGTGTGTGTGTGTGTGTGTGTGTGTGTGTGTGTGTGTGTGTGTGTGTGTGTGTGTGTGTGTGTGTGTGTGTGTGTGTGTGTGTGTGTGTGTGTGTGTGTGTGTGTGTGTGTGTGTGTGTGTGTGTGTTTGTGTGCTTTGGTGCTCACTTAAGTCTCTCTCTGATTTATAACTCTCTCTCTTGTCGCTTTTTCCTTCTTCTCTCTCTCTCTGCATATGTGTTTGCTGGGACACAGGTGCCCTTTGCGCCGGAGGGTGGTTTCTCGCACGTCGCCCTTTCTTGTGGTCAGCCTCTCCCCGGGTCTCTGCCTGGGTCGTGTGGCCCGCTGGCAGTCGTTTTCCGGCGGTTCCAGTTTGGGTTGGTGGCGGTGGCGCAGTGTACTGCATCAGAGCCACAGTTCTGTTAGTCCCTCCCCATCCTGAGCAGCCTCTTTGCCAGGATGAAGACGACCACACACCAGCCAAGGACAAAGGCCTCAGAGGGGCTCACTGTCCACCCGCAGGACGGTGCCCAGAGAACTTCAAGAAGAGGGTTCTCACTCCTCTCGCCCTGTGCCCTCATTGACAAATCTAGCCAGAGCTCAACACAGGGAGGGAGAAGGAAGCCGGCGGCAGGATGGGGAAAGTGTCTGTGTGCCTCAAACGCTGGCCTTCCTTCCCAGCTCACCATTTGGGCACTTCTCCCCGGATGGCCGTGGTGGTGCTTTCGGCATTGCCGCTTATCCTGCCTGGGCTCTGGCCTCTGCTCTGTCTTCCCTCTTGCTCTGCCTGCCCTGTTTCTGAGAAGCCTAGGGGCTTCTTAGTCTGGCTCATTGTCTTCCACCCAGAAGACTTCACAGTCCATCCGTGAGAAACTTTCTGTAGGTCGGGGTCGTGATTGTTTCCCTCTCCAAAACTTTTTCAGCATGATTGGGCAGATGTGGAGATCCTGGTGTTCTGGGCTTCCTTAAACGTCTGGGACAGTGAAGCTTTCCTGTTCTCCATGGCCCGAGTGATGGCTGCGTGGTCGTTCCAGGAAGAGTGCGAGGCAACCCGACCATTCCTGACATTTGCCTTCTAGGAAAGGGGGTGTCGCATCCCACCTTCACTTCCTCTCTAATTATTGAGGGCCAGCCGGTTCCTCTGCCCCTGGGCAAAGAGCCTTCTAGCAATGAATATTCTGGCTGCCACGGATGTCAGGGAGCCAAAGGGACCGGGTTTTGCTGGGTGCGGGGGAGGTGGCATCAGGGCTACCTAGCCAGTGGCGGGGTGGGGGTGGGGGTAGTTTGTGGAAACCCCTCGGCCCCTCTGGCAGGCATCCCTGCATGTGGCTTGGATTCGGTGCAGGCCCTGTCTCGCAGGTTTTCAGGTGAGCTTGGCTTTTCCTCAGCTTTGTGGCGGGGGTCTCCCGTGGCCCCTGGGTGCACGACTGGACATCACTGTCTCATCAGCCCCGTATTCGGTAGTGAGTACCCGGCCACTCCGTCTGCTGTTGCATGACGTGAGTGCCACGTGTGGACACACTGGCTCAAACTCGGACTCCCGCCTGTCTGTCTTTGCACGTGTGGTGGGAAGCAGTGTCGGGGTGCCAGAGCCCTGCGCCTTGGAGGTGAAGGCAGGCCACTGCTCCACCCAGGAAGGAGGGAGGCAGTGGGCTCACGGGTCAGTGCATTTTCCACCGACTGCATGCCTTGCGTCCCTGGGGATCGTTCCGTGCCCCAGCAAGAGCCTTCCCGCCACACGTCACTGTAACCCCATGCCCAATCACCCGGTGGGATCAATCATCGGATCCGAAGAGGAGTCCACACAGCCCAGCTGTGTCTGTTTGTGTGTGTGTGTGTGTGTGTGTGTGTGTGTGTGTGTGTGTGTGTGTGTGTGTGTGTGTGTGTGTGTGTGTGTGTGTGTGTGTGTGTGTGTGTGTGTGTGTGTGTGTGTGTGTGTGTGTGTGTGTGTGTGTGTGTGTGTGTGTGTGTGTGTGTGTGTGTGTGTGTGTGTGTGTGTGTGTGTGTGTGTGTGTGTGTGTGTGTGTGTGTGTGTGTGTGTGTGTGTGTGTGTGTGTGTGTGTGTGTGTGTGTGTGTGTGTGTGTGTGTGTGTGTGTGTGTGTGTGTGTGTGTGTGTGTGTGTGTGTGTGTGTGTGTGTGTGTGTGTGTGTGTGTGTGTGTGTGTGTGTGTGTGTGTGTGTGTGTGTGTGTGTGTGTGTGTGTGTGTGTGTGTGTGTGTGTGTGTGTGTGTGTGTGTGTGTGTGTGTGTGTGTGTGTGTGTGTGTGTGTGTGTGTGTGTGTGTGTGTGTGTGTGTGTGTGTGTGTGTGTGTGTGTGTGTGTGTGTGTGTGTGTGTGTGTGTGTGTGTGTGTGTGTGTGTGTGTGTGTGTGTGTGTGTGTGTGTGTGTGTGTGTGTGTGTGTGTGTGTGTGTGTGTGTGTTTGTGTGCTTTGGTGCTCACTTAAGTCTCTCTCTGATTTCTCACTCTCCCCTTCTTCCGCCGCACTTTGTTACTATTTCTGTCCGTCTGTGCATGCGTGTTTGCTGGGACACAGGTGCCCTTTGAGCCGGAGGGTGGTTTCTCGCACATCGCCCTTTCTTGTGGTCAGCCTCTCCCCGGGTCTCTGCCTGGGTCGTGTGGCCCGCTGGCAGTCGTTTCCCGGCGGTTCCAGTTTGGGTTGGTGAAGGTGTGGGCAACGTGGGCATCTGCGGAGCCGCAGTTCTGTTAATCCCTCCCCATCCTGAGCAGCCTCTTTGCCAGGATGAAGACGACCACACCCCTGCCAAAGACAAAGTCCTCAGAGGGACTCACTGTCCACCCGCAGGAGGGTGCCCAGAGAACTTCAAGGAGAGAGTTCTCACTCCTCTCGCCCTGTGCCCTCATTGACAAATCTAGCCAGAGCTCAACACAGGGAGGGAGAAGGAAGCCGGGCGGGATGGGGAAAGCGTCTGTGTGGCTCAAACGCTGGCCTTCCTGCCCAGCTCACCCTTTGGGCCCTTCTCCCCGGATGGCCGTGGTGGTGCTTTCGGCATTACCGCCTATCCTGCCTGGGCTCTGGCCTCTGCTCTGTCCTCCCTCTTGCTCTGCCTGCCCTGTTTCTGAGAAGCCTAGGGGCTTCTTAGTCTGGCTCAATGTCTTCCACCCAGAAGACTTCCCAGTCCATCCGGGAGAAACTTTCTGGAGGTCGGGGTCGTGATTGTTTCCCTCTCCAAACCTTTTTCAGCATGATTGGGCAGGTGCGGAGATCCTGGAGCTCTGGGCTTCCATAGCCCTGTTACAGGGAAGCTTTCCGGGTCTCCGTGGCCTGAGTGATGCACATCGCTCCAGAAGAGAGCGCGAGGCAACCCGACCTTTCCTGACATTTGCCTTCTAGGAAAGGCGGTGTCGCATCCCACCTGCACTTCCTCTCTGATTGTTGAGGGCCAGCCGGTTCCTCTGCTCCTGGGCAAAGAGCCTTCTAGCAATGAATCTTCTGGCTGCCACGGATGTCAGGGAGCCAAAGGGACCGGGTTTTGCTGGGTGCGGGGGAGGTGGCGTCAGGGCTACATAGCCGGTGGTGGGGGCATAGTTTGTGGAATCCCCTCGGCCCCTCTGGCAGGCATCCCTGCATGTGGCTTGGATTCGGGCGCAGGCCCTGTCTCGCAGGTTTTCAGGTGCACTTGGCTTTTCCTCAGCTTTGTGGCGGAGGTCTCCTGTGGCCCCAGGTGCCGCGGCTGTGTGTGTGTGTGTGTGTGTGTGTGTGTGTGTGTGTGTGTGTGTGTGTGTGTGTGTGTGTGTGTGTGTGTGTGTGTGTGTGTGTGTGTGTGTGTGTGTGTGTGTGTGTGTGTGTGTGTGTGTGTGTGTGTGTGTGTGTGTGTGTGTGTGTGTGTGTGTGTGTGTGTGTGTGTGTGTGTGTGTGTGTGTGTGTGTGTGTGTGTGTGTGTGTGTGTGTGTGTGTGTGTGTGTGTGTGTGTGTGTGTGTGTGTGTGTGTGTGTGTGTGTGTGTGTGTGTGTGTGTGTGTGTGTGTGTGTGTGTGTGTGTGTGTGTGTGTGTGTGTGTGTGTGTGTGTGTGTGTGTGTGTGTGTGTGTGTGTGTGTGTGTGTGCGTGTGTGTGCGTGTGTCTGTTTGTGTGTGTGTTTGTGTGCTTTGGGTTCCCACTTACGTCTCTCTCTGATTTCTCACTCTCTCCCTTCTCTCTCTTTCCGTCGCACTTTGTTACTATTTCTGTCCGTCTGTGCATGCGTGTTTGCTGGGACACAGGTGCCCTTTGAGCCGGAGGGTGGTTTCTCGCACATCGCCCTTTCTTGTGGTCAGCCTCTCCCCGGGTCTCTGCCTGGGTCGTGTGGCCCTCTGTCAGTCGGTTCCCCGGGGTTCCAGTTTGGGTTGGTGAAGGCGTGGGCAACGTGTGCATCTGCGTCAGAGCCACAGTTCTGTTAGTCCCTCCCCATCCTGAGCAGCCTCTTTGCCAGGATGAAGACGACCAGAGCCCAGCCGGCACCCCGAAGCTGCTCCTCCACCGGGAACTGAAGCAGAAGACCGATGAAGGAGGTCCTGACCACCGGACTCCTATGGGTCGGACCCTGGGTCTTCCGCAGGACCCTTCTGGTAGCCAGCCTCGCCGCTTCGAAGCGCTTTTTTTCGCCTTTCGCGACCTCTAAGAGCCGCCACCGTCAGCCTGCTCCCAGCCCGCCCCGCTGCTGCCGCCATTTCTTAAAGGGTCCGCAGCTCGATTCTTCCGGAGCTACGGCGATACGGCTCTCCAGGGTAATATGTGTGAGGCCCGCCGCTACTGCTAAGAAAGTGACCGGGCCATGTTCGGGATCGGTCCCCTGACACTGGTTGAACTAGGAGCCCTTTGCGATCGTGCCTCGGAGTCGGGGCTGAGACCAGTCCTGGCCAGGGCGTTAACAGGATGGTGTCCGGAGGCCCGGATTCGCGGAGGGTCGAGCAGAAGGAAGAAGCCTCAGGAGGAAGAAACCTCAGACGGATCGCCGGGGAGGCAGCGCGGGATCCCAGCCTCAGGCGTGCCGGACGGTGTGCCCGTGAGTCTCCCCAAAAGTGGTGCCCTTGTGATGTCGAGGACGGGTCTGCCTGTGTGCCCGTGGGCTGCTCTCTCACCGGTGGGTCGTAGTCGCGGAGAGCAGAACCCGGTAGCTTCAGGGGCTGCCTGGGGGTGGGTGTTAACCTGCTGCCTGTATCTCTGTGTGCGTTTCTTGTGTGTGCGTGTGTGTGCGTGTGTCTGTGTGTGTGTGTGTTTGTGTGCTTGGGTGCCCACTTATGTCTCTCTCTGATTTCTCACTCTCTCCCTTCTCGCTCTTTCTGTCGCTCTCTGTTACTATCTCTGTCCGTCTGTGCGGCGTGTTTGCTGGAACACAGGTGCCCTATACGCCGGAGGGTGGCTCCTCGCACGTCACCCTTTCATGTGGTCAGCCTCTCCCCGGGTCTCTGCCTGGGTCGTGTGGCCCGCTGGCAGTCGTTTTCCCGGCGGTTCCAGTTTGGGTTGGTGAAGGCGTGGGCAACGTGGGCATCAGCACCGGAGGCGCAGGGCTGTTCATCCCCTCCCCATCCTGAGCAGCCTCTTTGCCAGGATGAAGACGACCACACCCCAGCCAAGGACAAAGGCCTCAGAGGGGCTCACTGTCCACCCGCAGGAGGGTGCCCAGAGAACTTCAAGAAGAGGGTTCTCACTCCTCTCGGCCTGGGCCCTCATTGACAAATCTAGCCAGAGCTCAACACAGGGAGGGAGAAGGAACCCCACTGGTGGGATCGGGAAAGCGTCTGTGTGGCTCAAACGCTGGCCTTCCTGCACAGCTCACCCTTTGGGCACTTCTCCAAGGATGACCGTGGTGGTGCTTTCAGCATTGCCGCCTATCCTGCCTGGGCTCTGGCCTCTACTCTGTCCTCCCTCTTCCTCTGCCTGCCCTGTTTCTGAGAAGCCTAGGGGCTTCTTAGTCTGGCTCAATGTCTTCCACCCAGAAGACTTTCCAGTCCATCCGGGAGAAACTTTCTGGAGGTCGGGGTCGTGATTGTTTCCCTCTCCAAACCTTTTTCAGCATGATAGCGCAGGTGCGGAGGTCCTGGAGCTCTGTGCTTCCATAGCCGTCTGTTACAGGGAAGTCTTCCAGGTCTCCGTGGCCCGAGTGATGGCTGTGTGGTCGTTCCAGGAAGAGCGTGAGGCAACCTGACCATTCCTGACATTTGCCTTCTAGGAAAGGCGGTGTCGCATCCCACCTGCACTTCCTCTCTGATTGTTGAGGGCCAGCCGGTTCCTCTGCTCCTGGGCAAAGAGCCTTCTAGCAATGAATCTTCTGGCTGCCACGGATGTCAGGGAGCCAAAGGGACCGGGTTTTGCTGGGTGCGGGGAGGTGGCTCAGGGCTACCTACCCGGTGGCGGGGTGGGTGTGGGGCGTAGTTTCTGGAAACCCCTCGGCCCCTCTGGAAGGCATCCCTGCATGTGGCTTGGATTCAGGCGCAGGCCCTGTCTCACAGGTTTTCAGGTGCACTTGGCTTTTCCTCAGCTTTGTGGCGGGGGTCTCCTTTGGCCCCCGGGTGCTCGGCTGGACATCACTGTCCGTCTCGCCATCGCCCCGTGCGGCCTTGAAGACACCCGCTCACTCCATCTGCTGTTGGGGGACGTGGGTGCCACGTGTGGTCACACTGGCTCCACCTCGGACTCCCGCCTGTCTGTCTTTGCACGTGTGGCAGGAAGCAGTGTCGGGGTGTGGGAGCCCCCGCACCTAGGAGGTGAAGGCAGGCCACTGCTCCACCCTGGAAGAAGGGGGGCAGTGGGCTCACGTCAGCGTATAGCCCCACCGACGTGGTACGCCTTTGCGCCCTGGGGATTATTCCTGCGTCCCAGCCAGACCTTTCCGCCACACGGCACTGTAACCCCATGCCTGATCACCCGGTGGGATCCATCATCGGATCCGAAGAGGAGTCCGCACAGCCCAGCCGGCACCCCGAAGCTGCTCCTCCACCGGGAACCGAAGCAGAAGACCGATCAAGGAGGTCCTGACCACTGAACTCCTACGGGTCTGACCCTGGGTCTCCCGCAGGCCCCTCTGGCAGTCCGCCTCCCCCCGCCACCTCGGGCTGCACCGCTTTATAGGCCTCTAAGCGTCGCTGGCCACCCTGTTCTGTAGCCGCCGCGCTACCGCCATACTTAAAGGGGTGCGTGTGTCTGTGTGTGTGTGTGTGTGTGTGTGTGTGTGTGTGTGTGTGTGTGTGTGTGTGTGTGTGTGTGTGTGTGTGTGTGTGTGTGTGTGTGTGTGTGTGTGTGTGTGTGTGTGTGTGTGTGTGTGTGTGTGTGTGTGTGTGTGTGTGTGTGTGTGTGTGTGTGTGTGTGTGTGTGTGTGTGTGTGTGTGTGTGTGTGTGTGTGTGTGTGTGTGTGTGTGTGTGTGTGTGTGTGTGTGTGTGTGTGTGTGTGTGTGTGTGTGTGTGTGTGTGTGTGTGTGTGTGTGTGTGTGTGTGTGTGTGTGTGTGTGTGTGTGTGTGTGTGTGTGTGTGTGTGTGTGTGTGTGTGTGTGTGTGTGTGTGTGTGTGTGTGTGTGTGTGTGTGTGTGTGTGTGTGTGTGTGTGTGTGTGTGTGTGTGTGTGTGTGTGTGTGTGTGTGTGTGTGTGTGTGTGTGTGTGTGTGTGTGTGTGTGTGTGTGTGTGTGTGTGTGTGTGTGTGTGTGTGTGTGTGTGTGTGTGTGTGTGTGTGTGTGTGTGTGCGTGTGTGTGCGTGTGTGAGTGTTTGTGTGCTTTTGTGCCCGCTTATATCTCTCTCTGATTTCTCACTCTCCCTTCTCGCTCTTTCCGTCACTCTCTGTTACTATCTCTGTCCGTCTGTGCGTGCGTGTTTGCTGGGACACAGGTGCCCTTGGCGCCGGAGGGTGGTTTCTCGCACGTCGCCCTTTCTTGTGGTCAGCCTCTCCCCGGGTCTCTGCCTGGGTCGTGTGGCCCGCTGGCAGTCGTTTTCCGGCGGTTCCAGTTTGGGTTGGTGAAGGCGTGGGCAACGTGGGCATCTGCGTCGGAGCCGCAGGGCTGTTCATCCCCTCCCCATCCTGAGCAGCCTCTTTGCCAGGATGAAGACGACCACACCCCAGCCAAGGACAAAGGCCTCAGAGGGGCTCACTGTCCACCCGCAGGAGGGTGCCCAGAGAACTTCAAGAAGAGGGTTCTCACTCCTCTCGCCCTGTGCCCTCATTGACAAATCTAGCCAGACCTCGACACAGGGAGGGAGAAAGAAGCCGCGGCGGGATGGGGAAAGCGTCTGTGTGGCTCAAACGCTGGCCTTCCTGCCCAGCTCACCCTTTGGGCACTTCTCCCCGGATGGCCGTGGTGGTGCTGGCGGCATTGCCGCCAATCCTGCCTGGGCTCTGGCCTCTGCTCTGTCCTCCCTCTTGCTCTGCCTGCCCTGTTTCTGAGAAGCCTAGGGGCTTCTTAGTCTGGCTCAATGTCTTCCACCCAGAAGACTTCCCAGTCCATCCGGGAGAAACTTCCTGGAGGTCGGGGTCGTGATTGTTTCCCTCTCCAAAACTTTTTTAGCATGATTGGGCAGGTGCGGGGATCCTGGAGCTCTGTGCTTCCATAGCCGTCTGGGACAGGGAAGCTTTCCCGGTCTCCGTGGCCCGAGTGATGGCTGCCTGGTCGGTCCAGGAAGAGGCAACCCGACCGTTCCTGACATTTGCCTCCTAGGGCGGTGTCGTGATCCCACCTGCACTTCCTCACTGATTGTTGAGGGCCAGCCGGTTCCTCTGCTCCTGGGCAAAGAGCCTTCTGGCAATGAATCTTCTGGCTGCCACGGATGTCAGGGAGCCAAAGAAACCGAGTTTGCTGGGTGCGGGGGAGGTGGCGTCAGGGGTACCTAGCCAGAGTCCGAGTTGGTGTGGGGCATAGTTTGTGGAAACCCCTCGGCGCCTCTGGCAGGCATCCCTGCATGTGGCTTGGATTCGGGCACAGGCCCTGTATCGCAGGTTTTCAGGTGAGCTTGGCTTTTCCTCAGCTTTGTGGCAGAGGTCTCCCGTTTCCCCGGGGCGCACGGCTGGACATCACTGTCCGTCTCGCCATCACCCCCTGCGGCCTCGAAGACACCCGCTCTCTCCATCTGCTGTTGTGGGACGTGGGTGCCACTTGTGGTCACACTGGCTCCACCTCGGACTCCCGCCTGTCTGTTCCTACACGTGGTGGGAGTGATGTCAGTTGTACCGCGCGCCTGTGTGTGTGTGTGTGTGTGTGTGTGTGTGTGTGTGTGTGTGTGTGTGTGTGTGTGTGTGTGTGTGTGTGTGTGTGTGTGTGTGTGTGTGTGTGTGTGTGTGTGTGTGTGTGTGTGTGTGTGTGTGTGTGTGTGTGTGTGTGTGTGTGTGTGTGTGTGTGTGTGTGTGTGTGTGTGTGTGTGTGTGTGTGTGTGTGTGTGTGTGTGTGTGTGTGTGTGTGTGTGTGTGTGTGTGTGTGTGTGTGTGTGTGTGTGTGTGTGTGTGTGTGTGTGTGTGTGTGTGTGTGTGTGTGTGTGTGTGTGTGTGTGTGTGTGTGTGTGTGTGTGTGTGTGTGTGTGTGTGTGTGTGTGTGTGTGTGTGTGTGTGTGTGTGTGTGTGTGTGTGTGTGTGTGTGTGTGTGTGTGTGTGTGTGTGTGTGTGTGTGTGTGTGTGTGTGTGTGTGTGTGTGTGTGTGTGTGTGTGTGTGTGTGTGTGTGTGTGTGTGTGTGTGTGTGTGTGTGTGTGTGTGTGTGTGTGTGTGTGTGTGTGTGTGTGTGTGTGTGTGTGTGTGTGTGTGTGTGTGTGTGTGTGTGTGTGTGTGTGTGTGTGTGTGTGTGTGTGTGTGTGTGTGTGTGTGTGTGTGTGTGTGTGTGTGTGTGTGTGTGTGTGTGTGTGTGTGTGTGTGTGTGTGTGTGTGCGTGTGTGTGCGTGTGTCTGTGTGTGTGTGTGTTTGTGTGCTTGGGTGCCCACTTACGTCTCTCTCTGATTTCTCACTCTCTCCCTTCTCGCTCTTTCCTTCGCTCTCTGTTACTATCTCTGTCCGTCTGTGCGTGCGTGTTTGCTGGGACACAGGTGCCTAGCGGGAGGTGGTTTCTCGCCACGTCGCCCTTTCTAGTGGTCAGCCTCTCCTCTGGTATCAGCCTGGGTCATGTGGCCCGCTGGCAGTCGTTTTCTCGGCGGTTCCAGTTTGGGTTGGTGAAGGCGTGCGCAAGGTAGGCATCTGCATCGGAGACGTAGGGCTGTTCATCCCCTCCCCATTCTGAGCAGACTCTTTGCCAGGAAGAAGACAACCACACCCCAGAAAAGGACAAAGCCCTCAGAGGGGCTCACTGTCCACCCGCAGGAGGGTGCCCAGAGAACTTCAAGAAGAGGGTTCTCACTACTCTCGCCCTGTGCCCTCATTGACAAATCTAGCCAGAGCTCGACACAGGGAGGGAGAAGGAAGCCGGCGGCGGGATGGTGAAAGCGTCTGTGTGGCTCAAACACTGGCCTTCCTGCGCAGCTCACCCTTTGGGCACTTCACCACGGATGGCCGTGGTGGTGCTGGCAGCATTGACGCCAATCCTGCCTGGGCTCTGGCCTCTGCTCCGTCCTCCCTCTTGCTCTGCCTGCCCTGTTTCTGAGAAGCCTAGGGGCTTCTTAGTCTGGCGCCATGTCTTCCACACAGAAGACTTCCCAGTCCATCCGGGAGAAACTTCCTGGAGGTCGGGGTGTTGATTGTTGCCCTCTCTAAACCTTTTTCAACATGATTGGGCAGGTGCGGAGATCCTGGAGATCTGGGCTTCCATAGCCGTCTGGGACAGGGAAGCTTTCCAGGTCTCCGTGGCCCGAGTGATAACAAGTGGTGCCGATTTGGGGAGCGCGAAGCAACCCGACCGTTCCTGATATTTGCCTTCTAAGAAAGGCGGTGTCGCATCCCACCTGCATTTCCTCTCTGATTGTTGAGGGCCAGCCAGTTCGTCTGGTCCTGGGCAAAGAGCCTTCTAACAATGAATCTTCTGGCTGCCACGGATGTCAGGGAGCCAAAGGGACCGGGTTTTTCTGGGTGCGGTGGAGGTGGCGTCAGGGGTACATAGCCGGTGGCGGGGTGGGAGTGGGGCATAGTTTGTGGAAACCCTCGGCCCCTCTGGCAGGCATCCCTGCATGTGGCTTGGATTCGAGCGCAGGCCCTGTCTCGCAGGTTTTCAGGTGCGCTTGGCTTTTCCTCAGCTTTGTGGCGGAGGTCTCCCGTGGCCCAGGGGTGCACGTCTGGACATCACTGTCCGTCTCGCCATCGCCCCCTGCGGCCTCGAAAACACCTGCTCACTGCATCTGCTGTTGTGGGACGTGGGTGCCACGTGTGGTCACACTGGCTCCACCTCGGACTCCCGCCTGTCTGTCTTTGCACGTGTGGCGGGAAGCAGTGTCGGGGTGCCGGAGCCCCCGCGCCTTGGAGGTGAAGGCAGGCCACTGCTCCACCCAGGAAGGAGGGAGGCAGTGGGCTCACGGGTCAGTGCATTTTCCGCCGACGGCACGCCTTGGCGGCCCCGGGGATCGTTCCATAGCCCAGCGAGACACTTCCCGCCACACGGCACCGTAACCCCATTCCCGATCACCCGGTGGGATCCATCATCGGATCCGAAGAGGAGTCCGCACAGCCCAGCCGGCACCCCGAAGCTGCTCCTCCACAGGGAACCGAAGCAGAAGACCGATCAAGGAGGTCCTGACCACCGGACTCCTACGGGTCCGACCCTGGGTCTCCCGCAGGCCCCTCTGGCAGTCGCCTCTCACCCACCACACGGGCTGCTGCGCCCGGTAGCCCCAGCAGCCACCACACGCCCGTTCCCCAAGCCTGCCGTGTCTCCGTCGATTTCTTAAAGGGTCCGCAGCCTGACTCCCCGGAGCCAGCGGCGAGTCAGCCTCTCCAGTGGGCTTGCGCGAGGCCCGATCCGCCGCTTGGGTCACAGTGAGCGCCGCCGTTGCCCGGGGGTGGGTCCCTGAGACTCGTCGAACTAGTGTGTGTGTGTGTGTGTGTGTGTGTGTGTGTGTGTGTGTGTGTGTGTGTGTGTGTGTGTGTGTGTGTGTGTGTGTGTGTGTGTGTGTGTGTGTGTGTGTGTGTGTGTGTGTGTGTGTGTGTGTGTGTGTGTGTGTGTGTGTGTGTGTGTGTGTGTGTGTGTGTGTGTGTGTGTGTGTGTGTGTGTGTGTGTGTGTGTGTGTGTGTGTGTGTGTGTGTGTGTGTGTGTGTGTGTGTGTGTGTGTGTGTGTGTGTGTGTGTGTGTGTGTGTGTGTGTGTGTGTGTGTGTGTGTGTGTGTGTGTGTGTGTGTGTGTGTGTGTGTGTGTGTGTGTGTGTGTGTGTGTGTGTGTGTGTGTGTGTGTGTGTGTGTGTGTGTGTGTGTGTGTGTGTGTGTGTGTGTGTGTGTGTGTGTGTGTGTGTGTGTGTGTGTGTGTGTGTGTGTGTGTGTGTGTGTGCGTGTGTGTGTGTGTGTGTGTGTGTGTGTGTGTGTGTGTGTGTGTGTGTGTTTGTGTGCTTGGGTGCCCACTTACGTCTCTCTCTGATTTCTCACTCTCTCCCTTCTCGCTCTTTCCGTCGCTCTCTGTTACTATCTCTGTCCGTCTGTGCGTGCGTGTTTGCTGGGACACAGGTGCCCTTTGCGCCGGAGGGTGGTTTCTCGCACGTCGCCCTTTCTTGTGGTCAGCCTCTCCCCGGGTCTCTGCCTGGGTCGTGTGGCCCGCTGGCAGTCGTTTCCCCGGCGGTTCCAGTTTGGGTTGGTGAAGGCGTGGACAACGTGGGCATCTGCATCAGAGCCGCAGTTCTGTTCATCCCCTCCCCATCCTGAGCAGCCTCTTTGCCAGGGTGAAGATGACCACAACCCAGCCAAGGACAAAGGCCTCAGAGGGGCTCACTGTCCACCCGCAGGAGGGTGCCCAGAGAAGGTCATTAAGAGAGTTCTCATTCCTCTCGCCCTGTGCCCTCATTGACAAATCTAGCCAGAGCTCGACACAGGGAGGGAGAAGGAAGCCGGCGGCGGGATGCAGAAAGCGTCTGTGTGGCTCAAACTCTGGCCTTCCTGCCCAGCTCACCCTTTGGGCACTTCTCCCTTGATGGCCGTGGTGGTGCCGGCGGCATTGTCGCCAATCCTGCCTGGGCTCTGGCCTCTGCTCTGTCCTCCCTCTTGCTCTGCCTGCCGTGCTTCTGAGAATCCTTGGGGCTTCTTAGTCTGGCTCAATGTCTTCCACCCAGAAGACTTCCCAGTCCACCCGGGAGAAACTACCTGGAGGTATGGGTAGTGATTGTTTCCCTCTCCAAACCTTTTTCAACATGATTGGGCAGGTGCGGAGATCCTGGAGCTCTGGGCTTCCATAGCCGTCTGGGACAGGGAAGCTTTCCGGGTCTCCGTGGCCCCAGTGATGGCTGCGTGGTGGGTCCAGGAACAGCGCGAGGCAAACCGACCGTTCCTGACATTTGCCTTCTAGGAAAGGCGGTGTCGCATCAAACCTTCACTTCCTCTCTGATTGTTGAGGGCCAGCCTGTTCCTCAGCTCCTGGGCCAAGAGCCTTCTAGCAATGAATCTTCTGGCTGCCACAGATGTCAGGGAGCCAAAAGGACCGGGTTTTCTAGGTGCGAGGGAGGTGGCGTCAGGGCTCCCTAGCCGGTGGCGGGGTGGGTGTGGGGCATAATTTGTGGAAACCCCTCGGACCCTCTGGCAGGCATCCCTGCATGTGGCTTGGATTCGGGCGCAGGCCCTGTGTCGCAGGTTTTCAGTTGCGCTTGGCTTTTCCTCAGCTTTGTGGCGGAGGTCTCCCATGGCCCCCAGGCGCATGGCTGGACATCACTGTCCGTCTCGCCATCGCCCCCTGCGGCCTCGAAGACACCCGCTCACTCCACCTGCTGTTGGGGGACGTGGGTGCCACGTGTGGTCACACTGGCTCCACCTCGGACTCTCGCCGGTCTGTCTTTGCACACGTGGCAGGAAGCAGTGTCGGGGTGCCGGAGCCCCCGTGCCTTGAAGGTGAAGGCAGGCCACTGCTCCACCCAGGAATGAGGAGGCAGTGGGCACACGGCCGTCTTATTTCCAACGATGGCACACCTGCCCCTGGGGATACCTGGGCTGCCCCCAGCGGTGTCTGTGTGTGTGTGTGTGTGTGTGTGTGTGTGTGTGTGTGTGTGTGTGTGTGTGTGTGTGTGTGTGTGTGTGTGTGTGTGTGTGTGTGTGTGTGTGTGTGTGTGTGTGTGTGTGTGTGTGTGTGTGTGTGTGTGTGTGTGTGTGTGTGTGTGTGTGTGTGTGTGTGTGTGTGTGTGTGTGTGTGTGTGTGTGTGTGTGTGTGTGTGTGTGTGTGTGTGTGTGTGTGTGTGTGTGTGTGTGTGTGTGTGTGTGTGTGTGTGTGTGTGTGTGTGTGTGTGTGTGTGTGTGTGTGTGTGTGTGTGTGTGTGTGTGTGTGTGTGTGTGTGTGTGTGTGTGTGTGTGTGTGTGTGTGTGTGTGTGTGTGTGTGTGTGTGTGTGTGTGTGTGTGTGTGTGTGTGTGTGTGTGTGTGTGTGTGTGTGTGTGTGTGTGTGTGTGTGTGTGTGTGTGTGTGTGTGTGTGTGTGTGTGTGTGTGTGTGTGTGTGTGTGTGTGTGTGTGTGTGTGTGTGTGTGTGTGTGTGTGTGTGTGTGTGTGTGTGTGTGTGTGTGTGTGTGTGTGTGTGTGTGTGTGTGTGTGTGTGTGTGTGTGTGTGTGTGTGTGTGTGTGTGTGTGTGTGTGTGTGTGTGTGTGTGTGTTTGTGTGCTTGGGTGCCCACTTACGTCTCTCTCTGATTTCTCACACTCTCCCTTCTCGCTCCTTCTGTCGCTCTCTGTTATTATCTCTGTCCGTCTGTGCGTGCGTGTTTGCTGGGACACAGGTTCCTTTAGCGCCGAGGGTGGTTTCTCACTGCACTGTAACCCGATGCCCAATCACCCGGTGGGATTCATCATCGGATCCGAAGAACAGTCCGCACAGCCCAGCCGTTACCCCGAAGTTTCTCCTCCACCGGGAACCGAAGCAGAAGACCGATCAAGGAGGTCCTGACCAGCAGACTCCCACGGGTCCGACCCTTGGTCTCCCGCAGGCCCCTGTGGCAGTCCGCCTCCCCCCGCTGCTTCGGGCTGCGCCGCCTTTCATCGCCCCAAGCCACCGCTGCCCCTGCTCTCAGCCTGGCCAAGTGCTGGGCCGCCATTTCTTAAAGGCTCCAGAGCTAGACTCTTCGATCCAGCGGGCGAAGTCGGGTTCACTAGGTGCGCATGCGCTGCAGGCCCGAAGCCGGACATGCCAGCTCACAGTGACCACCGCCCGTGGGTCCTTGAGACTAGTCGAACTAAGAGCCCTGTGCGATCGCGCCTCAGTGTCGGGGCTGAGACTACTCCTGGCCAGGGCGTTAACAGGATAAAACCGAGGCCTCGACCATGGAGGGTCGAGCAGAAGGAAGAAGCCTCAAGAGGAAGAAACCTCAGAAGGATCGCCGGGAGGCAGCGCAGGATCCCAGCCTCAGGCGTGCGTGGACGGTGTGCCCGTGAGTCTCCCCAAAAGTGGTGCTCCTGTGATGTTGAGGACGGGTCTGCCTGTGTGCCCCTGGGCTGCTCTCCCACCGGTGGGTCATAGTCGCGGAGAGCACAACACGGCAGATTCAGGGGCTGCCTTGGTGTGGGTGTTAACCTGATGCCTGTATCTCTGTGTGCGTTTCGCTTGTGTGCGTGTGTGCATGTGTGTGCGTGTGTCTGTGTGTGTGTTTGGTTGTGTGCTTGGGTGCCCACTTACGTCTCTCTCTGATTTCTCACACTCTCCCTTCTCGCTCCTTCTGTCGCTCTCTGTTATTATCTCTGTCCGTCTGTGCGTGTTTGCTGGGACACAGGTTCCCTTAGCGCCGGAGGGTGGTTTCTCGCACGTCGCCCTTTCTTTTGGTCAGCCTCTCCCCGGGTCTCTACCTGGGTCGTGTGGCCTGCTGGCCGTCGTTTTCCCGGCGGTTCCAGTTTGGGTTGGTGAAGGCGTGGGCAACGTGGGCATCTGCGTTGGAGCCGCAGGGCTGTTCTTCCTCTATCCATCCTGAGCAGCCTCTTTGCCTGGATGAAGGCGACCACACCCCAGCCAAGGATAAAGGCCTCAGAGGGGCTCACTGTCAACCCGCAGGAGGGTGCCCAGAGAACTTCAGGGCTCACCTCTTCTCGGCCCTGTGCCACACGTGGCACCTACACTTCAGTATGGCATGAGCGGTGTCTTCGGAAAATACAGGGGCTGTATGGCTAGACGGACACTGATGTCCAGCTGTGCGCCTCGGGGCCGGACCTCCTCACACAAAGCTGAGAAAGCTGTTACACCTGAAAACCTGCGAGACAGGGCCTGCGCCCGAATCCAAGCCACATGCAGGGATGCCTGCCAGAGGGGCCGAGGGGTTTCCACAAACTACGCCCCACCCCACCCCGCCACCGGCTAGGTGCCCCTGACGCCACCACCCCCAGCACTCCAGGAAATCGCGGCTCCCTTTGGCTCCCTGACATCCGTGGCAGCCAGAAGATTCATTGCTAGAAGGCTCTTTGCCCAGGAGCAGAGGAACTGGCTGGCCCTCAACAATCAGAGAGGAAGTGCAGGTGGGATGCAACACCGCCTTTCCTAGAAGGCAAATGTCAGGAAAGGTCGGGTTGCCTAGCTCTCTTCCTGGACCGACCATGCAGCCATCACTCGGGCCACTGAGACCCGGAAATCTTCCCTGTCCCAGACGGCTATGGAAGCTCAGAGCTCCAGGATCTCCGCACCTGCCCAATCCTTCTGAAAAAGGTTTGGAGAGGGAAACAATCACGACCCCGACATCCAGGAAGTTTCTCCCGGATGGACTGGGAAGTCTTCTGGGGGGAAGACATTGAGAAAGACTAAGAAGCAAGCAGCCTTCTCAGAAACAGGGCAGGCAGAGCAAGAGGGAGGACAGAGCAGAGGCCAGAGCCCAGGCAGTATTGGCGGCAATGCCGAAAGCACCACCAAGGCCATCCGGGGAGAAGTGCCCAAAGGGTGAGCTGGGCAGGAAGGCCAGAGTTTGAGCCACTCAGACGCTTTCCCCAACCCGCCGCTGGCTTCCTTCTCCCTCCATGTGTCGAGCTGTGGCTAGATTTGTCAATGAGGGCACAGGGCTAGATGAGTGAGAACCCTCCTCTTGAAGTTCTCTGGGCACCCTCCTGTGGGTGGACAGTGAGCCCCTCTGAGGCCTTTGTCCTTGGCTGGGCTGTGGTCGTCTTCATCCTGGAAAGAGGCTGCTCAGGATGGGGAGGGACTAACAGAACTGTGGCTCTGACGCAGATGCACACGTTGCCCACGCCTTCACCAACCCAAACTGGAACCCCCGGGGAAACGACTGACAGAGGGCCACACGACCCAGGCAGAGACTCGGGGAGAGGCTGACCACAAGAAAGGGCGACGTGCGAGAAACCACCCTCCGGCGCAAAGGGCACCTGTGTCCCAGCAAACAAGCATGCACAGACGGACAGAAAGAGTAGCAGAGAGCGACGGAAAGAGCGAGAAGGGAGAGAGTGAGAAATCAGAGAGAGACTTAAGTGAGCACCAAAGCACACAAACACACATATACACAAACACGCAGGGACACTCACACACGCACACACCCGAAACGCACACAGAGATACAGGCAGCAGTTTAACACCCAGCCCCAGGCAGCCCCTGAAGCTGCCGGGTTCTGCTCTCCGCGACAGCGACCCACCGGTGAGAGAGCAGCCCACGGGCACACAGTCAGACCCATTCTCAACATCACAAAGGCACCACTTTTGGGGAGACTCACGGGCACACGGTCCACGCACACCTTAGGATGGGATCACGCGCTGCCTCCCCGGCGATCCGTCTGAGGTTTCTTCCTCCTGAGGCTTCTTCCTTCTGCTGGACCCTCCGCGAATCCAGGCCTCCGGACACCATCCTGTTAACGCCCTGGCCAGGACTGCTCTCAGCCCCGACTTCGAGGCACGATCGCACAGGGCTCCTAGTTCGACGAGTCTCAGGGACCCACCCCCGGGCAACGGCGGCGGTCACTGTGACCCAAGCGGCGGCTCGGTCCTCGCGCATGCGCACTGGAGAGGCTAACTCGCTGCTGGATCCGGAGAGTCGGGCTGCGGACCCTTTAAGAAATGGCGGCGACGCGGCAGGCTGGGGAATGGGGCAGCGGTGGCGGGCGATTGGGGCCACAGGCGCAGCCAGACGTGGCGGGGGGAGGCGGACTGCCAGAAGGGCCAGCGGGAGACCCAGCGTCAGACCCGTAGGGGTCCGGTGGTCAGGACCTCCTTGATCGGTCTTCTGCTTCGGTTCCCGGTGGAGGAGCTGCTTCAGGGTGCCAGTCTGGCTGTGCGGACTCCTCTTCGGATCCGATGATGGATACCACCATGTGATCGGGCATGGGGTTTCAGTACCGTGTGGCCAGAAGGGTCTCACTGGGGCACAGAACGATCCCCAGGGCCACAAGGCGTGCCGTCGGCGAAAATGCACTGACCCGTGAGCCCACTGCCTCCCTCCTTCCTGGGTGGAGCAGTGGACTGCCTGCACCTCCAAGGCGCGGGGGCTCCGGCACCCCGCCACTGCTTCCCGCCACACGTGCAAAGACAGACAGGCGGGAGTCCGAGGTGCAGCCACTGTGACCACACGTGGCACCCACGTCCCCCAACAGCAGATGGAGTGAACGGGTGTTTACGAGTCCGCAGGGGTCGATGGCGAGATGGACAGTGATGTCCAGCCATGCAACCGGGGTCCACCGGAGACCTCTGCCACAAAGCTGAGGAAAAGCCAAGCCCACCTGAAATCCTGCGAGACAGGGCCTGTGCCCGAATCCAAGCCACATGCAGGGATGCCTGCCAGAGGGGCCGAGGGGTTTCCACAAACTACGGCCCACCCCCACACCGCCACCAGCTAGGTACCCTTGACGCCACCCACCCCGCACCCAGGAAATCCCGGACCCTTGGGCTCCCTGACATCCGTGGCAGCCAGAAGATTCATTGCTAGAAGGCTCTTGGCCCAGGAGCAGAGGAACCGGCTGGCCCTCAACAATCAGAGAGGAAGTGCACGTGGGATGCAACACCGCCTTTCCTAGAAGGCAAATGTCAGGAAAGGTCGGGTTGCCTAGCTCTCTTCCTGGACCGACCATGCAGCCATCACTCGGGCCACTGAGACCCGGAAATCTTCCCTGTCCCAGACGGCTATGGAAGCTCAGAGCTCCAGGATCTCCGCACCTGCCCAATCCTTCTGAAAAAGGTTTGGAGAGGGAAACAATCACGACCCCGACATCCAGGAAGTTTCTCCCGGATGGACTGGGAAGTCTTCTGGGGGGAAGACATTGAGAAAGACTAAGAAGCAAGCAGCCTTCTCAGAAACAGGGCAGGCAGGGCAAGAGGGAGGACAGAGCAGAGGCCAGATCCCAGGATGGATTGGCGGCAATGCCGCCAGCACCACCATGGCCATCCGGGGAGAAGTGCCCAAAGGGTGAGCTGGGCAGGATGGCCATCGTTTGAGCCACACAGACGCTTTCCCCATCCCACCGCCGGCTTCCTTCTCCCTCCCTGTGTCGACCTCTGGCTAGATTTGTCAATGAGGGCACAGGGCGAGAGGAGTGAGAACCCTCTTCTTGAAGTTCCCTGGGCACCCTCCTGCGGGTGGTAAGTGAGCCCTTCTGAGGCCTTTGTCCTTGGCTGGGTTGTGGTCGTCTTCATCCTGGCAAAGAGGCTGCTCAGGATGAGGAGTGGATGAACAGAACTGCGTCTCCGACGCAGATGTTCTCGTTGCCCACGCCTTCACCAACCCAAACTGGAACCCCCGGGGAAACGACTGACAGAGGGCCACACGACCCAGGCAGAGACTCGGGGAGAGGCTGACCACAAGAAAGGGCGACGTGCGAGAAACCACCCTCCGGCGCAAAGGGCACCTGTGTCCCAGCAAACAAGCATGCACAGACGGACAGAGATAGTAACAGAGAGCGACGGAAAGAGCGAGAAGGGAGAGAGTGAGAAATCAGAGAGAGAGAGAAATCAGAGAGAGACTTAAGTGAGCACCAAAGCACACACACACACACACACACACACACACACACACACACACACACACACACACACACACACACACACACACACACACACACACACACACACACACACACACACACACACACACACACACACACACACACACACACACACACACACACACACACACACACACACACACACACACACACACACACACACACACACACACACACGTTGCCCACGCCTTCACCAACCCAAACTGGAACCCCGGGAAACGACTGACAGAGGGGCCACACGACCCAGGCAGGATTGACCGCAATGCCAACGGCACCACCACGGCCATCCGGGGAGAAGTGCCCAAAGTGTGAGCTGGGCAGGAAGGCCAGCGTTTGAGCCACACAGACGATTTCCCATCCCCCCGCAGGCTTACTTCTCCCTCCCTGTGTCGAGCTCTGGCTAGATTTGTCAATGAGGGCACAGGGCTAGATGAGTGAGAACCCTCCTCTTGAAGTTCTCTGGGCACCCTCCTGTGGGTGGACAGTGAGCCCCTCTGAGGCCTTTGTCCTTGGCTGGGCTGTGGTCGTCTTCATCCTGGAAAGAGGCTGCTCAGGATGGGGAGGGACTAACAGAACTGTGGCTCTGACGCAGATGCACACGTTGCCCACGCCTTCACCAACCCAAACTGGAACCCCCGGGGAAACGACTGACAGAGGGGCCACACGACCCAGGCAGAGACCCGGAAAGCTTCCCTGTCCCAGGCGGCTATGGAAGCTCAGAGCTCCAGGATTCGACGAGTCTCAGGGACCCACCCCCGGGCAACGGCGGCGCTCACTGTGACCCAAGCGGCGGATCGGGCCTCGCGCAAGCCCACTGGAGAGGCTGACTCGCCGCTGGCTCCGGAGTGTCAGGCTGCGGACCCTTTAAGAAATGGCAGCGACGCGGCAGGCTGGGGGGAACAGGGCGGCGGTGGCGGTGCTTTGGTCCGCTGGCAGGCGGGTGCAGCCTGAGGCGGCGGGGGTAGGCGGACTGCCAGAGGCACCTGCGGGAGAACCAGGGTGGTACCCGCAGGGAGTCCGGTGGTCAGGACCTCCTTGATCGGTCTTCTGCTTCGGTTCCCGGTGGAGGAGCAGCTTCGGGGTGCCGGCTGGGCTGTGCGGACTCCTCTTTGGATCCGATGATGGATCCCACCGGGTGATCGGGCATGGGGTTATAGTGCCGTGTGGTGGGAAGTGTTTCCCTGGGTCAGGGAACGATCCCCAGGGCCGCAAGGCGTGCCGTTGGTGGGAAATGCACTGACCCGTGAGCCCACTGCCTCCCTCCTTCCTGGGTGGAGCAGTGCCCTGCCTTCCCCTCCAAGGCCCTGGGGCTCCGGCACCCCGATACTGCTTCACGCCACACGTGCAAAGACAGACAGACTGGAGTCCGAGCTGGAGCCACTGTGACCACACGTGGCACCCACGTCCCGCAACAGCAGATGGAGTGAGCGGGTGTCTTCGAGGCCACAGGGGGCGATGGCGAGATGGACAGTGATGTCCAGCCGTGCGCCCGGGGGCACGGGAGACCTCCGCCACAAAGCTGAGGAAAAGCCAAGCACACATGAAAACCTGCGAGACAGGGCCTGCGCCTGAATCCAAGCCACATGCAGGGATGCCTGCCAGAGGGGCCGAGGGTTTTCCACAAACTATGCCCCACCACCACCCCGCCACCGGCTGGGTACCCCTGATGACACCTCCCCCACACCCAGGAAAACACAGTCCCTTTGGCTCCCTGACATCCATGGCAGCCAGAAGATTCATTGCTAGAAGGCTCTTTGCCCAGGAGCAGAGGAACCGGCTGGCCCAAAACAAACAGAGAGGAAGTGCAGGTGGGATGCGACACCGCTCCTTCCTAGAAGGCAAATGTCAGGAAAGGTCGGGTTGCCTCGCGCTCTTCCTGGACCGACCACGCAGCCATCACTTGGGCCACGGAGACCCGGAAAGCTTCCCTGTCCCAGACGGCTATGGAAGCCCAGAGCTCCAGGATCTCCACACCTGCCCTATCATGCTGAAAAAGGTTTGGAGAGGGAAACAATCACGACCCCGACATCCAGGAAGTTTCTCCCGGATGGACTGGGAAGTCTTCTGGGTGGAAGACATTGAGAAAGACTAGAAGCAAGCAGCCTTCTCAGAAACAGGGCAGGCAGAGCAAGAGGGAGGACAGAGCAGAGGCCAGAGCCCAGGCAGAATTGCGCAATGCCGCCACCCACGGCCATCCGGGAGAAGTGCCCAAAGTGTGAGCTGGGCAGGAAGGCCAGCGTTTGAGCCACACAGACGCCTCCGCCAAGGCTTCCTTTTCCCTCCCCTGTGTCGATCTCTGGCTGGATTTGTAACACACACACACACAGACACACACACACACACACACACACAGACACACACACACAGACACACACACACAAACACAGACACACACACACAGACACACACACACACACAGACACACACACACACACACACAGACACACACACACACACACACACACACACAGACACACACACACACACAGACACACACACACACAGACACACACACACAGACACACACACACACACACACACACACACAGACACACACACACACAGACACACACACACAGACACACACACACACAGACACACACACACAGACACACACACACAGACACACACACACAGACACACACACACAGACACACACACACAGACACACACACACACACAGACACACACACACACACACACACAGACACACACACACACAGACAGACACACACACAGACACACACACACAGACACACACACACAGACACACACACACAGACACAGACACACACACACACACAGACACACGCACACACACACACACACGCACACACCCGAAATGCACACAGAGATACAGGCAGCAGGTTAACACCCACCCCCAGGCAGCCCCTGAAGCTGCCGCGTTCTGCTCTCCGCGACTACGACCCACGGTGAGAGAGCAGCCCACGGGCACACAGGCAGACCGATTCTCGACATCACAAGGGCACCACTTTTGGGGAGACTCACGGGCACAACGTCCGCGCATGCCTGAGGCTGGGATCCCGCGCTGCCTCCCCAGAGATCCGTCTGAGGTTTCTTCCTCCTGAGGCTTCTTCCTTCTGCTGGACCCTCCGCGCATCTGGGCCTCCGGACACCATCCTGTTAACGCCCTGGCCACGACTGGTCTCAGCCCCGACTCCGAGGCACGATCGCACAGGGCTCCTAGTTCGACGAGTCTCAGGGACCCACCCGGGCAATGGCGTTCACTGTGACAGAAACTGCTCTGGCGCTGCTTCACTGAGGAACCAACTTCGCCGCTGGCTCCCTGAGGAGAAGTCAGGCTGGACTGCACAGAAATACCGGCAAGCTGAGGCACAGAACAGCAAGGGAGAGTAGGGGCTTGGGGCCGCGAAGGCAGCGCAGCCCGAGGCAGCGGGGGAGGCGGACTGCCAGAGGGCCTGGGAGAGAGCCCAGTGGGACCATTGGGAGTCGGTGGTCTGGACCTCCTTGATCGGCCTTCTGCTTCAGCTCCCGGGTGAGAGTAGCAGCTGGGGTGCCGGCTGGGCTGTGCGGACTCCTCTTCGGATCTGATGATGGATCCCACCAGGTGATCGGGCATGGGGTGCCAGTGCCGGGTGGCGGGAAGTGTCTCGCTGGGGCACAGAACGATCCCCAGGGCCGCAAGACATGCCGTCGGCGGAAAATGCACTTACCTGTGAGCCAACTGTCTCCCTCCTTCCTGGGTGGACCAGTGGCCTGCCTTCACTTCCAACGCACAGGGGCTCCGGCTCCCTGACACTGCTTCCCGCCACACGTGCAAAGACAGACAGGCGGGAGTCCGAGGTGGAGCCAGTGTGACCACACGTGGCACCCACGTCCCACAACAGCAGATGGAGTGAGCGGGTGTCTTGAGCGCAGGGGGCCATGGTGAGACGGACAGTGATGGCTCCCGAATTAAGCCGGGGCCAGGGGAGATCTCATGCACAAAGCTGAGGAAAAGCCAAGTGCACCTGAAAACCTGCGAGACAGGGCCTGCGCCCGAATCCAAGCCACATGCAGGGATGCCTGCTACAGAGGGCAGAGTTGTTCATTCGCTTCCACCCCACCTGCACCAGGCTGATTACCCCTGGCGCCACCTCCCTTTTGGCAAAGTTTGGTCCCTATGGCTCCCTGACATCCGTGGCAGCCAGAAGATTCATTGCTAGAAGGCTCTTTGCCCAGGAGCAGAGGAACCGGCTGGCCCTCAACAATCAGGAAGGAAGTGCAGTTGGTATGCAACACCGCCATTCCTAGAAGGCAAACGTCAGGAAATGTCGGGTTGCCTCGCGCTCTTCCTGGACCGACCACGCAGCCATCACTTGGGCCATGGAGACCCGGAAAGCTTCCCTGTCCCAGACGGATATGGAAGCCCAGAGCTCGAGGATCTCCCCACCTGCCCAATCATGCTGAAAAAGGTTTGGAGAGGGAAACAATCACGACCCCGACTTCCAGGATGTTTCTCCCAGATGGACTGGGAAGTCTTCTGGGTGGAAGACATTGAGCCAGACTAAGAAGCCTCTAGGCTTCTGAGAAACAGGGCAGGCAGAGCAAGAGGGAGGACAGAGCAACAGCCAGAGCCCAGGCAGGATTGGCGGCTATGCCGCCAGCACCACCACGGCCATCCGGGGAGAAGTGCCCAAAGGGTGACCTGGGCAGGAAGGCCAGCGTTTGAGCCGCACAGATGCTTTCCCCATCCCGCTGCCGGCTTCCTTCTCCCTCCCTGTGTCGAGCTCTGGCTAGATTTGTCAATGAGGGCACAGGGCGAGAGGAGTGAGAACCCTCTTCTTGAAGTTCTCTGGGCACCCTCCTGCGGGTGGACAGTGAAGGGGTGGCCCGCCCCTCCACACCTGTGGGTGCTTCTCGTTTGGTGGGACGAAAGACTTGAGAAAAGGAATAAGACCCAGAGACAAAGTGTAGAGAAGGGAGTGCTGGGGCCCAGGGGACCGTGTTGTGCTTACAGAGGACCCACACCGCCCGCCTCTGAGTTCCCTTAGTATTTATTCATAATTATCTTTACCATCAAAAAGATAAGGGAGTGACTGGACAATAGGGTCATTTTAGGGAGGAAATCAGCAGTAAGACATATGAACAAAAAATCCTTGTAACATCAATAAGTTAAAAGAAGATGCTGTGCCTTGAGATGTATATGCGAACATCTCCATAAACCTTTTAGCAGTATTGCTCCAGAAAGCCCCACCTTATTCCTAAGAGCGGTTTCTCCTTACTCAGTAAACAAAGCACACAAAGGGTTTTACCTGGAGATGGTCCATCACCCAGGGACGGGCAGGAGACAAATGTTTTTCTTTTTCTCTATATTTAAGAGAATGGTGATGAACTTTAACCATAAGCATCCTTTAGGCACTTGTTTAACAAAGCACATTCTGCACTGCCCAAAATCCTTTTAACCTTAAGTCACCACAGCACATGTCTCTTGCAAGGACAAGGTTGGGGGTAGGGTCACAGATTAACAGCATCTCAAATACAGAACTAAATGGAGTCTCTTATGTCTACTTCCTTCTATATAGACACAGTAACAGGCTGATCTCTCTTTCTTTTCCCCACATTTCCCCCTTTTCTTTTCAACAAGACTACCATTGTCATCATGATACAGAAATTACATACTTCGCAAGGTAATAGAATATCACAAAGCAAGTGGAGGCAGGATGAGTTCACAGGTCGGTGTTAAAATTGAAATTAAAATTGCCAACGAAATTTTGGGGCACGTATAGTCATTGATAACATTTTATCAGGAAATAGGGTTTGAGAGCAGACAACCTGACTGGCCAAAATTTATTAGGTGGGAATTTCCTCATCCTAATAAGCCTGGGAGCACTACAGGAGGCCGGGCTGCCATCCCTTCGCTTCAACCGTAAAAGGCTGCATCGCCTCCAAGGGGGTCGTTTATAGGCCTACCTTCAGAGCGCATTCTCTTTCTCAGGGATATTCCTTGCTGAGAAAAAGAATTCAGCGATATCTCTCCTATTTGTGTGCAAAAGGAGAAAAGATATGGCTCTTTTTCCACTGCCTCACTGGCGGCCAGTTCAAGGTTACCTCCCTTGTTTCCTGAAACACCGCTGTTGTCACGTTCTTTTTTTTCAAGATGCCCAGTTTTCGTATTGTTCAAACACACGTCCTCTACAAACAATTTGTGTGGTTAAGGCAATCATCGCAGGGTCCTGAAGTGACATATATCCTTCTCAGCTTACAAAGAAGATGATGGGATTAAGAGATTAAAGTAAAGACATAAGAAATTACAAAAGTATAAATTTTGGAGAACTAATAAAATGTCCATGAAATCTTCATATTTTATGCTTTTTTTGTTGTGGTTTCAGCCAGTCCCTCAGTTCAAGGTCCCTGACTTCCCAAATAGCCTCCCCTTTCCTCTATATAAATGTGCCATGGCGATGAAGGCTTGTTCGCTCTTTCCCCTCGCATTTGGCTGAGATTCTTCGGAATTTGTCCTGGCAATAATTAAAAACAAACCGACAAACAGAGACACATAATTCCAAAATTTACTGCAGTAGAGTTTCCAATAGACTTAATCCAAGTCGTGGGGTTTAATCCATAAAGATTTTTTGCCACTTGATCTAACGCCTCAGCTCCAGGCACAACATTTAAGTGACTCTGAGAGGCTTCAAAAATTTGTTCTTTTAATTTAGAAATACCTAAAGTGAGATTATCTTCTCTTCCCTGTAAATGGCGTCTTACCATGTCCCAGTGATGTCTAGACTCATTATAAACTTGGGGTGTAATACAAAAATCTGATGTATTCCAGTCACACTGTAACTGGAAACGATGTTCCAAGCTCATGAGCCTATCTCCCATCCAAATGACAGTTTGTCTAAGGTCATTAATTTGATTAGCCAATTTTTGATCGATACCAGATTGTGAATTCCACAACCTTGTGGAATTCTTTTGCCAATTGTCAACAAAGCTACTGTCTGAACAGAAGAGTGCACGCGACCCTGCCACAGCGGCTGTAGCTGTGACTGCAATCAATCCCATAATCACTGCAATTAAAGTAAAATGAATCTTTTGGATCTATTTAAAATGCCTTTTAATACTTCAGTCAAAATATGAATGGATGGCGAGGCCTCCCATGGTCGATCCATGGACACAGGGATCCACACGCCTTCTCTTGCTCTCACAAGCAGAATACGGTGCTGCCAATCAAAAGTCGAATCAATGCAAGTAAACAATCTGCAATTTTCACATGTTATAGTTTGGGAGTCTGGTTTAATAACTACATTTCCTATGACTAACATATAAGGGGGTTTTACACAACTTAGTAAAGGAACTGTTAGACTGGAAGTTAGGTTGATAGAGTAAAATGTTTTATAATCTCTTGTTTCTATAGTTTGGTTCCCAGACCAAATTCTAAGGTGGTATGAAGCCACAGTAAGCCTCCACAATTCTGAATGTTCAGGACCGAAAACCGGACTTATTATTTTTGGTCTTGGAGTAGAGGTTCCCTTTTCTCCCCATTTCCAAGGGTAGAAAGACTGAAATTTTTTGTGCCTAGGTTTCTCTAAATTTTCTGTTAAGTCACTATCAACAGTTGGACTCACTAGTGCACTGGGACAGAATTGAGTTTGTCCTGTGCAATCGTGGTAGAATTGGACCTCAGGTGCCCAATCTATAACAGTTCCAAATGTGTTGTTTTGTAACCGCAACTATCGGCCAATATCTCTTCCCAAACTAAATCTTTTGTTTCTATGGAAATCTCCTTGGGGCCCAAATATTAATAATCTTTGATAAGAGAAGTCTTGTAAATAGTTTACCTGTGGTTTGAGTGACATACCGCTTACCATATGATAAGTAAATCTACTGGTGGGATTGAGAGTAGGTACTTCTACCAACCAATTTTGGATAGCAGGCATTAAACATCCTGGTGCTCTCCCGAGACATATAGGAGGATAACGATACCCAATGGAAATATTTATCATCATTCCTTCTTCCTCCAGTTTTGCATTGCAACGATCATCTATGGGACCAGCTACCCACACACTATTATTAACATATACTTCAATGGGATTATCCATCCAAGTGACTGCCCGAATTAAGGGCGGGAAAGGCACATAGGCCCAGTAGGTATAATTAGCTGCAGCTGCTCCTGCAGGCATGGGGAGACTTACCACCGTTGATACAACCATTAAAGCTGCAAACAGCATTTTTTCTGAGGTTTGTGTCACCTTTGTGCTAGCTAGGCTTTTTCTAGCTAACAGTGTCAGCTTCTTTAACTGTGCCCAGGTTGGCAGCTCTGCCTTCTTGGTGCGTGGTGACTTCATCTGTTTTTCTAATATCACCACTTGATTCATCCTGCAAGTCAATTGTGCCCGATTGCGGTGTTTCCATCTCCGTGGAGGTGCTTTTTTCTTGCATCTTCATGTATTGTAGAACTTCAAATGTCTAGTGGGTATCCAAACAGGAAGCTGATTTTCTCCTGGTGAAACACAAGCAAAACCTCTTCCCCAGGTTATCACCTTCCCTATCTCCCATGTACTATTTTTGTTGTCTTTCCACCAAATCAGTTTTCCTTCAAGTGGACTGTTCTTTTTACCCATAAGATGTTGTTCTGCAGAAGTAGTAGTCTGATTTCTATAAATGTTTAAAAAATTTAAAGTATAGAGTGCTAGATTGTTGCATCTGAGGAGAGGTACACCTTACCGTCTCCCCTTTTTTTTTTTTTGTTTAACTAACTGAGTTTTGAGTGTTCTATTAGTTCTTTCAACCATGGCCTGTCCTTGGGAATTATAAGGAATTCTGTTGTATGTGTAATATTCCACTGATTTAAGAATTTTGGAAAGCTTTACTACAATAACCTGGTCCATTGTCAGTTTTAATTTTTCTGAACTCCCATCACAGCAAAACAAGATAATAAATGTTTTTAACATGGGAAGTACTTTCTCCTGTCTGGCATGTTGCCCATATGAAATGTGAATAAGTATCAACTGTTACATGAACATATGATAATTTTCCAAATGAAGTTACATGGGTAACATCCATTTGCCATAATGCTAGGACACAGACCTCTGGGATTAACTCCTGCCTCTGCGGGCAGGTGTAGTACCTGACACTGGGTACAATGTTGTACAATATTTTTGCCTGTTTCCACGTGACATCAAATTTGTTTTAACCCTGCTGCATTTACATGGGTCAAAGCATGAAGTTCTTGTGCTTTATGAATGCAGAGGATACCAGTAAGTCAGCTTTTTTATTTGCTTCAGTTAAAGGTCCTGGTACATTAGTATGTGCTCGAATATGAGTAATATAAAATGGGAAATTCTCTTTTTTCTTACAGTTTGTTGTAACAAATTGAACAGCTGGTTTAACTGATCATCCATGCTATATTTAATTAGAGCTGTCTCAACATCCCTTGTAGCCTGTACTACATATGCAGAATCTGATATAATATTAACAGGTTGATTAAAATCTTCTAACACTAATGACTGCAATCAACTCTGCCCTCTGAGCTGATTGATATTGAGTTTTGATTACTCGCTGCTCCTTGGCCCTGTAAGCCGCTCATTGCTGGAACCATCAGTAAATACTGTCAGAGCACTTTCTAAAGGTTCATGTCTGGTAATTTTAGGTAAGATCCAAGTAGTCAATTTTAAAACTGGAAGATTTTGATTTTGGGTAATGATTATCAATAATTCCCACAAAATCAGCAAGGCCAATTTGCCATGCACCAGAATTGATAAAGGCTTGTTTAACTTGTTCCTGGTTAAAGGAACAACTATTTTGTCTGGGTCGTTACCACACAATTTTATTATTCGTAATCTTGTCTGACCAATTAATGTAGCTATTTGGTCCAAGTACAATGTAAAAGTCTTAGTTGTACTGTGAGGAAGGAATGACCACCCACAAGATCAGTATTTTGAGCAATGATGCCTGTTGGAGAATGTGCAGTGGCAAAATTAAAAGTTGGAGTGGAGCTAAAGAATCTATTCTATTTATTTGCTTTGACTGAATTTTTTCTTCCACTAATTTAATTTCTTTTGTTGCCTCTGGGGTTGGCTATTATTCTTTACTATTTAAGTCTGGATCTCCTCTTAGATAGAGAACAAATTTGACATGGCATAGGTAGGAATGCCTAGAGTTGGCCGAATCCAATTAATATCACCTAACAATTTTGAAAATCATTTAGTGTTTTTAACGTGTCTTTTCTTATTTCTATTTTTGTGGCTTAATTTTTCTATTTTCTATTTGCATCCCCAAATAATGAAAAAGGATCAGAGGTTTGGATCTTATCAGATGCTATTGTTAACCTATATAACCCCTGCTTGGTGAAATGCGTAACAGTCAATTAATTTGTCTCTTGTTTCTGCAGCACATAAAATATCATCAATATAGTGAATGATATAACAATCTGAAAATTTGTCTCTAACTCGTTGAAGGACTTGACCTACGAAAGTTTGACAAATAGTTGGACTATTAAGCATTCCCCTGAAGTAATACTTTCCACTGTAACCTGGTGGCTGGTTCTTTATTATTTATGGCTGGTATAGTAAAGGCAAATTTTTTCACAATCTTGCTCTGCCAGAGGAATGGTAAAAAGCAATCCTTTAGATCAATTATAATTAAAGGCCAGTCTTTGGGATCATGGCTGAGAGGGCAATCCAGGTTGAGAGGCCCCATGGGTTGAATTACAGCGTTTATGGCTCTTAAGTCCATTAACATACGCCATTTGCCTGACTTTTCTGAATTACAAATACAGGAGAATTCCAGGGTGAGAATGAAGGCTCAATGTGTCCCTTTCTAATTGTTCCTTGCTAATAAGTGTAAAGCCCAGTTTTGCTTTCTAGTAGCGGCCACTGATTTCACCCATACTGGTTTTTCTGCTTTCCAAGCTAATGGAATGGGTTTAGGAGGTCAGTCGTTTCCCAAAAAAAGGATAAATTCTATTCCTTTCTTTGTAGATTTTTCTTAGTCTCAATTGGGACTTTAATGGCATTTTCATTTTTCCTAATCCCTTCCCCTGGTATATATCCCATCTTAGTCATGATTCTTTGACTCATGGGGCTGTATAATGGAGCAGGCATATGATTTCCTGCACCCCATTGTTGTAACAAATCTCGACCCCATAGATTAACAGGAATTGAAGTAATCATTGGCTGAACAGTACCTCTCTTGGATTATCTCAATTCCAAACAATGTAAAATCATTGTACTTTCATACACTTCTGAGGCTGTGCCTATGCCGACAAGTTTTGTTACAGCCTTTTGTTTAGGCCAATTTTTGGCCACTGATTTAAAGCAATTACAGAGATATCTGCTCCTGTGTCTACCAACCCTTCAAACTGTTTTCCTTGAATAATGACCTTACACACAGGTCTGCTCTCAGAGACCAGACTTGCTCAGTATGCAACCTTTCCAAGCCAGACTGAAGCCCGGAACCCTCCTGTTCTTTTATCTCACTGTTTCCACCTAATATAAGGTAGGAGTAATAATTGAAATGTATCCTGTCTCCTGGACTGGCACCCGGGCTGAATTGAGGAACCAATAAATCAATTGAATTTCTTCCCATAGTCTGAATTAACCACACCAGTATGAATTTGAACTCCTTTTAGATTTAAACTTGATCTTCCTAAGATTAGTCCTACAGTCCCCTCAGGCAATACATATACCTGTGGGGAATTCTTTTGTGGAGGCTCCCGGGAAGCAGGACTGCTTGTGTTTTAATAAATCTACTGCTGTACCTCAAGCCACTTGTATGGGGATAATTGCTGCATTGTGATAACTGCCAACTCTGAGACAAGATAAGTGGGGGTTGTTGTTCCTGAAACCCTGAGGAAAAAGGGTTGAATTTGGAACGCCCCAGCGCCCATTGCAGGCCTGAGGCTGGCCCCTCCTCCTGCTCTCTCCTGACAGTGGTTGCCCATTTTTATCAAATTTAGAAACCCATTACTGATTGGCCCCAATGTTTTCCCTTTTACATCTTGGGCATAGGCCATAGTGGCCCTTATCTGTTGTTGTAGTAGCTTGAGTAGTTACATTTGGCTTATTTGTGACTAGGCAATTCTTTTTAGATGACCAATTTGACCACAATTATAACATTTTCCCCAAATGTTTTCACTTGTCCTCCTAAAGCAACTCCTGTGATTGCCTGAGCCATAAGCATAGTTTTTATGTGATAAGCCCTCCACCCATCAAGATGTTTTAACATGCTCTGAGATTACATCTGATCCTGTGGGAACCCTTCCTTTAATGGCTTAATGGCTGATTGACAATCCGGATTATGCCATATGCCATCAACTCCACTATGACTTTATGGGCATTCTCATCGGTAATTGACTTTGAGCAGCATCTTGAAGTCTTTGCTACAAAATCAGGGTATGGCTCTTAGAGCCTTGTCTTATTGTATTAAAGGAGGGGCAGTAAGTGGTTCCTGGGTCTTGGATTTTTCCTGGCCCCAAGGTGATAGCCCTGATTTGCTCAATGGCCTCTTTATTTGGCATTATTGTTTCTTTGTTGTCAACATGTCTAAATTGTTCCAGACCCTAATAGTTGATCTGCATCTATGTTAATTGAGGATTGGCAGTCCCATTTCTTCGACCTGTACTTGTGCCCCATCAATCCACCAAGTCTTAAATTGTAAAAAATTGAGAGGGTGAGAGTGATGATTTAAATCTCCCAATCATAAGGAATGAGTCTATGTCCATGAGCAATGTAATCTAATAATGTTCTCATGTAAGGAGAGTTGGGTCCATACTGTTTTTACCTTCTTTCACTTTTAGCATTTTTATAGAAAAGGACTGATATCTGGCTTCAGCTACGGGAGGTTTCCTCTCAGCCTCTAGGTATCGGCTTCTAATATTACTGGGAATTGCCAATGGCCTCCTCAATATCTCCCTGTTTTCTTGCTCCCATCAATAATTTCCTATGTATTGCACCACCCCGTGTGACTAGGCGGTGCTGTAGATTAAGTCCTCATGGTGGGCGGCTGAGGATATGGCACCCTGCCCTGTGGCACTGGAAATGCTCCTGGCTGTCCATACAGATTTTCTGGAGGCTGCCGACACTGCAGTTCAGCTGGCCAGTAGTTTATAGGGCTACTGGTGGCTGGATCTTACTTTCTACCTGCTGATATTGTGGACACTGTATTTGGATTGGTACTGCTGTGACAGAGACCTCTATCTTTTCACTTGATCTTTTTTTTGGAGTTTGTACTTGCTTTAACCTGCATTTGAGGTTCTAAGGTTGCAGGCATCTGAGCTGTTGTAAGAGGAGTTGGCCCTCGTGGTTTAGACTCTGATGGTTCTGTCACCCCATCTTTTCCCACTCTTTAACGTTTATGGATATATTACCTCCTGTAATTGATTATTGTCAACATTTTCGTTGACTGAGCCATTACCGCTCTGCTACACATTTACAGTGTGAACTTCTTTCTTTCTTTCCGACCTATCCCCGCCTCTTTTCACAATCTACCGCACAGCTTTTAGGGACATCGAAACTGGAACTATCTCGGTTTGCAGTGGTTCTAAAGATACTTTATTAATGCACACAATCATTCCATACTGTAAGTGGAATGATTTTACCTTCCCTACTTGTTTGTTTTAATTTTGCCAATTTTTCCCAATCTTTTTTAGATCTAAAGTTCCTGCTCAAACGCGATAAAACTAAGTCTCTATTGTTTGAAAGAGCCGCATTAGATTTTGTAGACACTTTAACTCCCTCTCTTTAAGAGAATTTTATGTGTTTTGAGGTATATTTATTTTTTAGATTGCCCCATTGTTACCCTGGCTTTTTCCGAGCGCACAAGCTTACCGCAAGGCTGACTGTAGACGTACTTGGGAATCTCTCGTTGACTTGTCCTCAATGACCATGCTCCAGCATACCTTCACCTTAGAGAAAAGCACCTCCACGTTGAGCGCCAGATGAAGGGGTGGCCCGCCCCTCCACACCTGTGGGTGCTTCTCGTTTGGTGGGATGAAAGACTTGAGAAAAGGAATAAGACCCAGAGACAAAGTGTAGAGAAGGAAAGTGGCCAGCCCAGGGATCAAAAAAGAAGCTTTACAGAGGACCCACACTGGCTCCGCCCTGAGTTCCCTTTTTTTAGTATTTATTCATAATTATCTTTACCATCAAAAGATAAGGGGAGTGACTGGACAATAGGATCATTGTAGGGAGGAAATCAGCAGTAAGACATATGAACAAAAATCCTTTGTGTGAATATCAATAAGTTAAAAGAAGATGCTGTGCCTTGAGATACATGCGAACATCTCCATAAACCTTTTAGAAGTAGTATTGTTCCAGAAAGCCCCACCTTATTCCTAAAGGCGGTTTTCTTTTCTCCTTACCTGCAAACAAAGAATAAAGGGTTTTACCTGAGATGGTCCATCACCCAGGGACGGGCAGGAGACAAATGTTTTTCTTTTCTCTAGATTTAAGAGAATGGTGATGACCTTTAACCATAAGCATCCTTTAGGCACTTTTTTAACAAAGCACATTCTGCAATCAGCCTAAAATCCTTTTAACCTTAAGTCACCACAGCACACGTCTCTTGCAAGGACAAGGTTGGGGTAGGGTCACAGGATTAACAGCATCTCAAATACAGAACTAAATGGAGTCTCTTATGTCTACTTCCTTCTATATAGACACAGTAACAGGCTGATCTCTCTTTCTTTTCCCCACAGGACAGTGAGCCCATCTGAGGCCTTTGTCCCTGGCTGGGGTGTGGTCGTCTTTGTCCCAAGTAAAGAGGCTGCCTAGACAGAGGGATGAATAGCCCTGGTGTCTCCCCTGGACGCAGATGCCCACGCTGCCCACGCCTTCACCAACCCAAACTGGAACCGCTCTGGGAACGACTGCTGGGCAGGTCGGCCACCCACCCAGGCAGAGACCCGGGAGAGGCTGACCACAAGAAAGTAAGGACGGTAAGAAACCACCACCTCCCGCGCAGTGGGCAACTGTGTTCCAGCAAACACGCACGCACAGACGGAAAGAGATAGGTAACAGAGAGCGACAGAAAGAAAGCGAGAAGGGAGAGAGTGAGAAATCAGAGAGACGGGTGGCACCTGGCACACAAACACACACACACACACACACACACACACACACACCCAAACCCACACAGAGATACAGGCAGCAGGTTAACACTCACTGGCAGCTCCTGAAGCTGCCGGGTTCTGCTCTCCTCATGTACTACTGTACCCACCGGGTGAGAGAGCAGCCCACGGGCCCAGAGGCAGACCCGCCCCGACATCACAAAGGTACCAATTTCTTTGGGGGAGACTCATGGGCACACTGGCCCACGCACTAAGGCTGGGATCCCGCTTAAATCCTCGGCAAGGACCGCCTGAGGTTTCTTCCTCCTGAGGCTTCTTCCCCTTCTGGTCGACCCTCAAGGAACTGGCCTCCGGATACCATCCTGTTAACTTGGCTGTGACCCCTGCTCGCCCCCCAACTCCGAGGCATGATCAAGACAGGGCTCCTAGTTCGACGAGAGTCTCAGGAATCCACCCCAGCAACCGTCAGGTCACTGTGGACCCGTTGCATGTTTGGTCTCAAGATGCGCAAGCATTGAGACATGACTCGTCATTGGCTCCTGGAGGAGTCAGGCTGGCGGACCTTAAGAAATGGCGCTTAATGCTGGCAGGCTGGAGGAACGGGCTATGTGGCGGCGCTTGGGGCCGCTGGAGGTACACACCCCGAGGTGGCGGGGTGAGGCGGACTGCCAGAGGGGCCTGCGGGAGACCAAGGGTCGGACCCTTAGGAGTCCGGTGGTCAGGACCTCCTTGATCGGTCTTCTGCTTCTGTTCCCGGTGGAGGAGCAGCTTCGGGTGCCGCCTGGCCAGCGGGATTCTCGATCCGGCCGATGGATCCCACCGGGTGATCGGCATGGGTTTACAGTGCCGTGGCGGAAGCTGGGGCAGGGAATCCATCCCCCCAGGGCCGCAGTTGCTCGCCGGGTGGAAAATGCACTGACCTCAGAGCCCACCTGCCTCCTCCCTTCCCAGCAGGAGCAGTGGCCTGCCTTCACCTCCAGGGGTTCGGGCACCGACACTGCTTCCCCGCCACAGATGCAAAGACAGACAGGCTGGAGTTCGAGGTGGAGCTATGTGACCACATCGGCAACCCACGTCCCCAACAGCAGCAGATGGAGTGAGCTGGTGTCTTCGAAGATGCAGGGGGCGATGGTGAGACGGACAGTGATGACCAGCTCTGCGCCCAGGGGCCACGGGAGACCACAGCTGAGGAAAAGCTGCCAGCACCTGAAAACCTGCGACAGGGGCCTGCCCGGAATCCAAGCCACATGCAGGGATGCCTGCCAGAGGGGCTCAGGTTTCCACAAACTGCTCCCCAACCCCACCCGCCACCGGCCAGAATCGACGCCACCTCCCCGCACTCCAGCAAAACCTCGTCCCTTGGCTCCCCTGGACATCCGTGGCAGCCAGAAGATTCATTGCTAGAAGGCTCTTTTGCCCAGGGAGCAGAACCGCTGCCCTCAACAATCAGAGAGGAAGTGCAGGTGGGATGCTACACC
>JAKGGE010002226.1:0-52920 GCA_023748175.1 Hoolock leuconedys | reverse complement strand
CCTGGCAGAGGCGCTCCTCACTTCCCAGATGGGGCAGCCGGGCAGAGGCGCTCCTCACTTCCCAGATGATGGGTGGCCGGGCAGAGGCGCTCTCACTTCCCAGATGGGATGGCCTGGCAGAGGCGCCTCACTTCCCAGACAGTGTGGCCGGGCAGAGGCCTCCTCATTTCTTCCCAGATGGGGTGGATGGGCAGAGGCTCTCCTCCAGTCTTCCCAAACAGGGCGGCCGTGCAGAGGCGCTCCTCACCTCCCAGACGGTGGGTGGTCGGCAGAAGCGCTCCTCACTTCCCAGATGGGGCAGCCGGGCAGAGGCACTCCTCACTTCCCAGACTGTGGGTGGCTGGGCAGAGGCGCCTCCCTCACTTCCCAGATGGGGTGGCCGGGCAGAGGTGCTCCTCACCTCGCAGATGATTGGGTGGCGGGCAGAGGCGCTCCTCACTTCCCAGACAGGGTGGCCGGGCAGAGTCACTCTTCACTTCCTCCCTGTCAGGGCGGACGAGAAGAGGCGCACCTCACTTCTTCCCTGACGGGATAGACAGGCAGAGGTGCTCCTCATTTCTTCCTGGACGGGGCAGCCGGGCAGAGGCGCCTCCTCACCTCCCAGGGGATGGTTGGCCGGGCAGAGGCGCTCCTCACTTCCCAGACGGGTGGCCGGGCAGAGGCACTCCTCACTTCCCAGACAGGGTGGCCGGGCAGAGGCTCTCCTCACTTCCCAGACAGGGTGGCCGGGCAGAGGCGCCTCCCTCACTTCCCAGACTGTGGGTGGCTGGGCAGAGGCGCCTCCCTCACTTCCCAGATGATGGGTGGCGGGCAGAGGCGCTTCTCACTTCCCAGATGGGGCAGCCAGGCAGAGGCGCCCCTCACTTCCCAGACAGGGTGGCCGGGTAGAGGCGCTCCTCACCACCCAGACGATGGGTGGCTGGGCAGAGGCGTTCCTCACTTCCCAGAGGATAGGTGGCGGGGCAGAGGCGCTCCTCACCTCCCAGGGGATGGTTGGCCGGGCAGAGGCGCTCCTCACTTCCCAGACTGGGTGGCCGGACAGAGGCGCTACTCACTTCCCAGCGGGTTGGCCGGGCAGAGGCCTCCTCACTTCCCAGACAGGGTGGCCGGGCAGAGTCACTCTTCACTTCCTCCCTGTCAGGGCGGACGAGAAGAGGCGCACCTCACTTCTTCCCTGACGGGATAGACGGGCAGAGGTTCTCCTCATTTCTTCATGGATGGGGCAGCCGGTCAGAGGCGCTCCTCACCTCCCAAGAGATGGGTGGCCGGGCAGAGGTGCTCCTCACCTCCCAAGCGATGGGTGGCCGGGCAGAGGCGCCTCACCTCCCAGAGTGATGGGAGGCCGGGCAGTGTCGCTCCTCACTTCCCAGACGGGGCAGCCGGGTAGAGGCGCTCCTCACCTCCCAGACGATGGGGGGCCGGGCAGAGGCGCTCCTCACTTCTTCCCAGATGGGGCAGCCGGGCAGAGGAGCTCCTCACTTCTCCCCGGACAGGGCTGCCGGGCAGAGGCCCTCCTCATCTCCAAAGCGATGGGTGGATGGGCAGAGGCGCTCCTCACTTCCCAGACGGGGTGGCCGGGCAGAGGCGCTCCTCACTTCCCAGATGGGGCAGCCGGGTAGAGGCGCTCCTCACCTCCCAGACGATGGGTGGCCGGGCAGAGGCACTCATCACTTCCCAGACTGGGTGGCCGGGCAGAGGCGCTCCTCATTTCTTCCCAGATGGGGCAGCCGGGCAGAGGCGCTCCTCACCTCCCAGGCGATGGGTGGCCGGGCAGGCTCCTCACCTCCCAGAGGATGGGTGGCCGGGCAGAGGCGCTCCTCACCTCCCAGATGGGGCCGCCGGGCAGAGGCCCTCCTCACTTCCCAGACTGGGTGGCCGGGCAGAGGAGCTCCTCACTTCCCAGATGGGGGAGCCGGGCAGATGCGCTGCTCATTTCTTCTCAGACGGGGCAGCAGGGCAGAGGAGCTCCCTCACTTCTCCCAGATGGGGTGGCCTGGCAGAGGCGCTCCTCACTTCCCAGATGGGGTGGATGGGCAGAGGAGCTCCTCACTTCCCAGATGCGCGGCCGAGCAGAAGCGCCCCTCAATTCCCAGATGGGGCAGCCGGGCAGAGGCACTCCTCACCTCCCAGATGGTGGGTGGTCGGGCAGAGGCGCTCCTCACTTCCCAGATGGGGCAGCCGGGCAGAGGCGCTCCTCACTTCCCAGACTGGGTGGCCGGGCAGAGGTGCTCCTCATTTCTTCCCGGATGGGGCAGCCGGTCAGAGGCGCTCCTCAACTTCCCAAGAGATGGGTGGCCGGGCAGAGGCGCTCCTCACTTCTTCCCAGATGGGGCAGCCGGGCAGAGGCGCTCCTCACTTCTTCCCGGACAGGGCTGCCGGGCAGAGGCCCTCCTCATCTCCCAAGCGATGGGTGGATGGGCAGAGGGCTCCTCACTTCCCAGACTGCGCGGCAGGGCAGAGGCTCTCCTCACTTCCCAGACTGGGTGGCCGGGCAGAGGCACTCATCACTTCCCAGACTGTGGGTGGCTGGGCAGAGGCGCCTCCCTCACTTCCCAGACTGGGTGGCCGGTCAGAGGCACTCCTCACTTCTTCCCTGACGGGGTAGACGGGCAGAGGTTCTCCTCATTTCTTCCCAGATGGGGCAGCCGGGCAGAGGTGCTCCTCACTTCCCAGATGGGGCAGCCGGGCAGAGGCGCTCCTCACCTCCCAGCGATGGCTGGCCGGGCAGAAGTGCTCCTCACTTCCCAGACTGTGGGTGGCTGGGCAGAGGCGCTCCTCACTTCCCAGACGTGGGTGGCCGGGCAGAGGCGCTCCTCACTTCCCAGGCGATGGGTGGCCGGGCAGGGGCACCCCTCATTTCTTCCCAGATGGGGCAGCCGGGCAGAGGTGCTCCTCACTTCCTCCCAGACGGGGTGGCCGGGCAGAGGCGCTCCTCACTTCCCAGATGGGGCAGCCGGGCAGAGGCGCTCCTCACCTCCCAGGCGATGGGTGGCTGGGCAGAGGCGCCTCCCTCACTTCCCAGACGATGGGTGGCGGGCAGAGGCGCTCCTCACTTCCCAGATGGGTGGCCGGGCAGAGGCGCTCCTCACTTCCCAGACTGGGTGGCCGGGCAGAGGCGCTCACTTCTTCCCAGATGGGGCAGCCGGGCAGAGGCTCCTCACTTCCTCCCAGACAGGGTGGCCGGGCAGAGGCGCTCCTCACCTCCCAGAAGATGGGTGGCCGGGCAGGCGCTCCTCACCTCCCAGACAATGGGTGGCCGGGCAGAGGCGCTCTCACTTCCCAGACAGGGTTTCAGGGCAGAGGCACTCCTCACTTCCCAGGCGATGGGTGGCGGGCAGGCTCCTCACCTCCCAGGCGATGGGTGGCGGCAGAGGAGCTCCTCACCTCCCAGGCGATGGGTGGCGGGCAGAGGCGCTCCTCACTTCCCAGATGATGGGTGGCGGGCAGAGGCGCCACTTCCGAGATGGGGCAGCCGGACATGGTCGCTCCTCACTTCTTCCCAGTCCAGGTGTGGCCAGGCAGAGGCGCTCCTCACTTCCTCCCAGGCAGTGGGTGGCGGGCAGAGGCACTCCTCACCTCCCAGATGATGGGTGGCGGGCAGGCTCCTCACCTCCCAGATGATGGGTGGCGGGCAGAGGTGCTCCCTCACCTCCCAGGCGATGGGTGGCGGGCAGAGGCGTTGCTCACTTCCCAGGCGATGGGTGGCCGGGCAGGAGGCTCTCCTCACCTCCCAGAAGATGGGTGGCGGGCAGGCTCCTCACCTCCCAGGCGATGGGTGGCCAGGCAGAGGTGCTCCCTCACTTCCCAGGCGATGGGTGGCGGGCAGAGGCGCTCCTCATTTCTTTTTGGACGGGCAGCAGGGCAGAGGCACTCCTCACCTCCCAGGCGATGGGTGGCCAGGCAGAGGCGCTCCTCACTTCCCAGGCAGTGGGTGGCCAGGCAGGCTCCTCAATTCCCAGATGGGGCGGCGGGCAGAGGTGCTCCCTCACCTCCCAGGCGATGGGTGGCCGGGCAGGGCAGAGGCGCTCCTCACTTCCCAGACTGGGTGGCCGGGCAGAGGTGCTCCTCACCTCCCAGACGATGGGTGGCCAGGCAGAGGTGCTCCTCACTTCCCAGACATGGGTGCCGGGCAGAGGCGGCTCCTCACTTCCCAGGCGATGGGTGGCCGGGCAGAGCTCCTCACTTCCCAGACTGGGTGGCCGGGCATGATGCTCTCCTCACTTCCCAGATGATGGGTGGCTGGGCAGGCTCCTCACTTCTTCCAGATGGGGCGGCGGGCAGAGGTGCTCCTCACTTCGGCGATGGTTGGCGGGCAGAGGTTCTCCTCACCTCCCAGGCGATGGGTGGCGGGCAGGCTCCTCACCTCCCAGGCGATGGGTGGCGGGCAGAGGCTCCTCATTTCCCAGACGATGGGTGGCCGGGCAGAGGCCCTCCTCACTTCCCAGGCGATGGGTGGCCGGGCAGAGGTGCTCCTCATTTCCCAGGCGATGGGTGGCCGGGCAGAGCGCTCCTCACTTCCCAGATGAGGCGGCCGGGCAGGCTCCTCACTTCCCAGACAGGATGGCCGGGCAGGCTCCTCACCTCCCAGATGATGGGTGGCGGGCAGAGGCGCTCCTCATTTCCCAGACGGTGGGTGGCCGGGCAGAGGCGCTCCTCACTTCCCAGAGATGGGTGGCCGGGCAGAGGTGCTCCTCACCTCCCAGATGAGGCGGGCGGGCAGAGGCGCTCCTCACCTCGCAGACGATGGGTGGCTGGGCAGAGGCACTCCTCACTTCCCAGGCGATGGGTGGCCGGGCAGAGGCTCCTCACCTCCCAGGCGATGGGTGGCCGGGCAGAGGTGCTCCTCACTTCCCAGGCGATGTGTGGCCGGGCAGAAGCGCTCCCTCACCTCCCAGATGGGGTGGCCGGGCAGAGGCTCTCCTCCATTCTTCCCAGACGGGCTGGCCGGGCAGAGGCACTTCTCACTTCTTCCACGTGCGGGGCAGCCGGGCAGAGGTGCTCCTCACTTCCCAGGCGATGGGTGGCGGGCAGAGGCGCTCCTCACTTCCCAGGCGGTGGGTGTCTGGGCAGAGGTGCTCCTCACTTCCCAGACAGGGGTGGCCGTGCAGAGGCTCCTCACTTCTTCCCAGATGGGGTGGCCGGGCAGGCTCCTCACTTCCCAGGCGATGGGTGGCCAGGCAGAGGCGCTCCTCACTTCTTCCCAGATGGGGTGGCCGGGCAGAGGCACTCCTCACTTCCCAGATGGGGCGGCCAGGCAGAGGTGCTCCCTCACTTCCCAGGCGATGGGTGGCGGGCAGAGGCTCACCTCACCTCCCAGGCAGTGGGTGGCGGGCAGGCTCCTCACTTTTCCGAGAGTGGCGGGCAGGCTCCTCACTTCCCAGACGATGGGTGGCCGGGCAGGCGCTCCTCACCTCCCAGACGATGGGTGGCCGGGCAGAGGCGATCCTCACTTCCCAGACGATGGATGGCCGGGCAGAGGCGCTCCTCACCTCCCAGATGGGGCGGCCGGGCAGAGGCGCTCCTCACTTCCCAGAAGGGGTTGCCGGGCAGAGGCGCCTCACTTCCCAGATGATGGGTGGCTGGGCAGAGGCACTCCTCACCTCCCAGATGATGGGTGGCGGGCAGAGGCACTCCTCACTTCCCAGGCGATGGGTGGCCGGGCAGAGGCCCTCCTCACTTCCCAGGCAGGGGCAGCCAGGCAGAGGTGCTCCTCACCTCCCAGGCGATGGGTGGCCGGGCAGAGGCGGCTCCTCACTTCCCAGTCGATGGGTGGCCGGGCAGAAGTGCTCCTCACCTCCCAGGCAGGGTGGCTGGGCAGAGGCTCCTCACCTCCCAGATGGGGTGGCCGGGCAGAGGCGCTCCTCACCTCCCAGACGATGGGTGGCCGGGCAGAGGCGCTCCTCACTTCTCAGACAGGATGGCCGGGCAGAGGCGCTCCTCACCTCCCAGACGATGGGTGGCCGGGCAGAGGCACTCCTCACTTCCCAGACGTTGGGTGGCCAGGCAGAGGCGCTCCTCACTTCCCAGACGATGGGTGGCCGGGCAGAGGCATCTCCTCACTTCCTCCCAGATGGGGTGGCCGGGCAGGCTCCTCACCTCCCAGACGATGGGTGGCGGGCAGGCTCCTCACCTCCAAGACGATGGGTGGCTGGGCAGAGGCGCTCCTCACTTCCCAGGCGATGGGCAGCTGGGCAGAGGCGCTCCTCCCTTCCCAGATGATGGGTGGCCAGGCAGAGGCGCTCCTCACTTCCCAGGCGATGGGTGGCCGGGCAGAGGCACTCCTCACCTCCCAGGCAGTGGGTGGCCGGGCAGAGGCACTCCTCACTTCCCAGATGATGGGTGGCCAGGCAGAGGCGCTCCTCACTTCCCAGACGATGGGTGGCCGGGCAGAGGTGCTCCTCACCTCCCAGGCAGTGGGTGGCTGGGCAGGCGCTCCTCACTTCCCAGATGATGGGTGGCGGGCAGAGGTGCTCCTCACTTCCCAGACGTGACCGGGCAGGCTCCTCACTTCCCAGATGATGGGTGGCCGGGCAGAGGTGCTCCTCACTTCTTCCCGGACGTGGAAGCCTGGCAGAGGCGCTCCTCACTTCCCAGGCGATGGGTGGCTGGGCAGAGGCGCTCCTCACTTCCCAGGCGATGGGTGGCCGGGCAGAGGCTCCTCACTTCCCAGGCGATGGGTGGCCGGGCAGAGGTGCTCCTCACTTCCCAGATGGGTGGCGGGCAGAGGCCCTCCTCACTTCCCAGGCGATGGGTGGCCGGGCAGAGGCTCCTCACTTCCCAGGCGATGGGTGGCGGGCAGAGGCGCTCCTCACTTCCCAGGCAGATGGGTGGTCGGGCAGGGCGCTCCTCACTTCTTCCCAGATGGGGCAGCTGGGCAGAGGCTCCTCACTTCTTCCCAGATGGGGCAGCTGGGCAGAGGCGCTCCCTCACCTCCCAGATGAGTGGCTGGGCAGGCGCTCCTCACTTCCCAGATGATGGGTGGCTGGGCAGAGGCACTCCTCACCTCCCAGATGATGGGTGGCGGGCAGAGGCGCTCTCACTTCTTCCCAGATGGGTGGCCGGGCAGAGGCTCCCTCACCTCCCAGATGATGGGTGGCGGGCAGGGCGCTCCTCACTTCCCAGGCGGTGGGTGGCCGTGAAGAAGCGCTCCTCACTTCCCAGACGGTGTGGCCAGGCAGAGGCGATACTCACCTCCCAGAGAGTGGGTGGCTGGGCAGAGGCGCTCCCTCACCTCCCAGATGATATGGGTGGCCGGGCAGAGGCGGCTCCCTCACTTCTTCCCAGATGGGGCAGCTGGGCAGAGGCTCTCCTCTCTTCCCAGATGATGGGTGGCGGGCAGAGGCTCCTCACTTCCCAGACAGGATGGCGGGCAGAGGCTCCTCACTTCCCAGACAGTGGGTGGCCGGGCAGAGGCTCCTCACTTCCCAGATGATGGGTGGCTGGGCAGGCGCTCCTCACCTCCTGGATGATGGGTGGCCGGGCAGAGCTCCTCACTTCCCAGGCGATGGGTGGCGGGCAGAGGCGCTCCTCACCTACCCAGTCGATGGGTGGCCGGGCAGAGGCGCTCCTCACTTCCCAGACAGGGTGGCTGGGCAGGCGCTCCTCACCTCCCAGGCGATGGGTGGCTGGGCAGAGGTGCTCCTCACTTCCCAGGCGATGGGTGGCCGGGCAGGCTCTCACTTCCCAGGCGATGGGTGGCCGGGCAGAGGCTCCTCACTTCCCAGACGGTGGGTGGCTGGGCAGAGGCGCTCCTCACTTCCCAGACAGGATGGCGGGCAGAGGCGCTCCCTCACCTCCCAGATGATGGGTGGCCGGGCAGAGGCGCTCCCTCACCTCCCAGGCGATGGGTGGCCGGGCAGGCACTCCTCACCTCCCAGGCGATGGGTGGCCGGGCAGAGGCACTCCTCACTTCCCAGATGATGGGTGGCTGGGCAGAGGGGCTCCTCACTTCCTCCCAGATGGGGCGGCAGGCAGAGGTGCTCCTCACTTCCCAGACGATGGGTGGCCGGGCAGAGGCAGCTCCTCACCTCCCAGGCGATGGGTGGCCGGGCAGGCTCCTCACCTCCCAGACGATGGGTGGCTGGGCAGAGGCGCTCCTCACCTCCCAGATGATGGGTGGCTGGGCAGAGCTCCTCATTTCGCAGGCGATGGGTGGCCGGGCAGAGGCGCTCCTCACTTCCCAGATGATGGGTGGCTGGGCAGAGGCGGCTCCTCACTTCTTCCCAGACCGGGGCGGCGGGCAGAGGCCCTCCTCACTTCCCAGGCGATGGGTGGCCGGGCAGAGGCACTCCTCACTTCCCAGGCGATGGGTGGCCGGGCAGAGGCGCTCCTCACTTCCCAGATGATGGGTGGCGGGCAGAGGCTCCTCATTTCCCCAGGCGATGGGTGGCTGGGCAGAGGCGCTCCTCACCTCCCAGATGATGGGTGGCGGGCAGGCTCCTCACTTCCCAGACGATGGGTGGCCGGGCAGGCTCCTCACCTCCCAGGCGATGGGTGGCGGGCAGAGGCGCTCCTCACTTCCCAGGGGATGGGTGGCTGGGCAGAGGCTCCTCACTTCCCAGGCAGATGGGTGGCCGGGCAGGCTCCTCACTTCCCAGACGATGGGTGGCTGGGCAGAGGCGCTCCTCACCTCCCAGATGATGGGTGGCGGGCAGAGGCGGCTCCTCACTTCCCAGGCAGATGGGTGGCCGGGCAGGCTCCTCACCTCCCAGGCAGGTGGGTGGCGGGCAGGAGGCGCTCCTCACTTCTTTCCAGATGGGGTGGCCGGGCAGAGGCTCTCCTCACCTCCCAGATGGGGTGGCCGGGCAGAGGCTCCCTCACCTCCCAGACGATGGGTGGCCGGGTAGAGGCTCCTCACCTCCCAGGCGATGGGTGGCCGGGCAGGCTCCTCACTTCTTCCCAGGCAGGTGGGTGGCGGGCAGAGGCGCTCCTCACTTCCCAGATGATGGGTGGCGGGCAGAGGCGCTCCTCACTTCCCAGGCGATGGGTGGCGGGCAGAGGCCCTCCTCACTTCCCAGACGATGGTCGGCCGGGCAGGCTCCTCACCTCCCAGGCGATGGGTGGCCGCGACGAGGCGCTCCTCACCTCCCAGGCGAGGGTGGCCGGGCAGAGGCTCTCCTCACTTCCCAGACGATGGGTGGCCAGGCAGAGGTGCTCCTCACTTCTTCCCAGATGGGGTGGCCGGGCAGAGGCGCTCCTCACTTCTTCCCAGATGGGGTGGCCAGGCAGAGGCCCTCCTCACTTCCCAGGCGATGGGTGGCGGGCAGAGGCTCCTCACTTCCCAGGCGATGGGTGGCGGGCAGAGGCGCTCCTCACTTCCCAGGCGATGGGTGGCGGGCAGAGGCTCCTCACTTCCCAGGCATGGGTGGCGGGCAGAGGCTCTCCTCACTTCCCAGATGATGGGTGGCGGGCAGAGGCGCTCCTCACTTCCCAGGCGATGGGTGGCCGGGCAGAGGCGCTCCTCACTTCCCGGATGATGGGTGGACGGGCAGAGGCGCTCCTCACTTCCCAGGCGATGGCTGGCCGGGCAGAGGCACTCCTCACCTCCCGGCGATGGGTGGCCGGGCAGAGGCACTCCTCACTTCCCAGACGATGGGTGGCCGGGCAGAGGCTCCTCACTTCCCAGACGGGGTGGCCGGGCAGAGGCGCTCCTCACTTCCCAGGCGATGGGTGGCCGGGCAGAGGCTCTCCTCACCTCCCAGGCGATGGGTGGCCGGGCAGAGGCTCCTCACTTCCCAGCGATGGGTGGCCGGGCAGAGGCCCTCCTCACTTCCCAGGCGATGGGTGGCCGGGCAGAGGCTCCTCACCTCCCAGGCGATGGGTGGCCGGGCAGAGGCACTCCTCACTTCCCAGATGATGGGTGGCGGGCAGAGGCTCCCTCACCTCCCAGATGGGGTGGCGGGCAGAGGCGCTCCTCACTTCCCAGGCGATGGGTGGCGGGCAGAGGCGCTCCTCACTTCCCGGACGGGGCAGCCGGGCAGAGGCGCTCCTCACCTCCCAGGCGATGGGTGGAAGGGCAGAGGCGCTCCTCACTTCCCAGACGTGGGTGGCCGGGCAGAGGCGCTCCTCACTTCCCAGATGATGGGTGGCCGGGCCGAGGTGCTCCTCACTTCCCAGATGATGGGTGGCCGGGCAGAGCACTCCTCACCTCCCAGACGATGGGTGGCCGGGCAGAGGCGCCCTCACTTCCCAGGCGATGGGTGGCCGGGCAGAGGCACTCCTCACTTCCCAGAAGATGGGGTGGCCGGGCAGGCTCCTCACCTCCCAGGCGATGGGTGGCGGGCAGAGGCACTCCTCACTTCCCAGGCGATGGGTGGCCGGGCAGGCTCCTCACCTCCCAGGCGATGGGTGGCGGGCAGGCGCTCCTCACTTCTTCCCAGATGGGGCAGCTGGGCAGAGGCCCTCCTCACCTCCCGGCGATAGATTTGGAAAGGAGCAGAGCGCTCCTCACTTCCCAGGCGATGGGTGGCCGGGCAGAGGCTCCTCACTTCCCAGGCGGCTGGGCAGAGGCGCTCCTCACCTCCCAGGCGATGGGTGTGGCCGGGCAGAGGCGCTCCTCACTTCTTCCCAGATGGGGCAGCTGGGCAGAGGCCCTCCTCACTTCCCAGAAGATGGGTTGGCCTGGCAGAGGCGCTCCTCACTTCCGAGACTGTGGTGGCCGGGCAGAGGCTCCTCACCTCCCGGACCATGTGTGGTCGGGCAGAGGCGCTCCTCACCTCCTAGAAGATGGGTGGTCAGGCAGAGGCTCTCCTCACCTCCCAGGGGATGGGTGGCGGGCAGGCACTCCTCACCTCCCAGACGATGGGTGGCCGGGCAGAGGCGCTCCTCACCTCCCAGATGATGGGTGGCGGGCAGAGGCGCCCTCACCTCCCAGATGGGGTGGCCGGGCAGAGGCGCTCCTCACCTCCCAGACGATGGGTGGCCGGGCAGAGGCTCTCCTCACCTCCCAGACGATGGGTGGCCGGGCAGAGGCTCTCCTCACTTCCCAGACGATGGGTGGCCGGGCAGAGGCTCTCACCTCCCAGATGGGGTGGCCGGGCAGAGGCCCTCCTCACCTCCCAGACGATGGCTGGCCGGGCAGAGGCGCCTCACCTCCCAGGCGATGGGTGTCCGGGCAGAGGCGCTCCTCAGCTTCTTCCCAGATGGGGTGGTACGGGCAGAGGCACTCCTCACTTCTTCCCAGACAGTGGGTGGCCGGGCAGAGGCACTCTCAACCTCCCAGATGGGGTGGCCGGGCAGAGGCCCTCCTCACTTCCCAGATGGGCGGCCGGGCAGAGGCGCTCCTCACTTCCCAGACAGCGAGTGGCCGGGCAGAGGCACTCCTCACTTCCCAGATGGGGTGGCCGGGCAGAGGCTCTCACCTCCCAGACGATGGGAGGTCGGGCAGAGGCACTCCTCATTTCCCAGACAACGGGTGGCCGGGCAGAGGCGCTCCTCACTTCCCAGAAGATGGGGTGGCCGGGCAGAGGGTCCTCACCTCCCAGGCGATGGGTCGCGGGGCAGAGGCGCTCCTCGTTTCCCAGACAATGGGTGGCCGGGCAGAGGCGCCTCACTTCCCAGACGACAGGTAGTCACAGAGGCGCCTCCTCACCTCCCGGTTGATGGGTGGCCGGGCAGAGGCGCTCCACACTTCTTCCCAGATGGGGCGGCCGGGCAGAGGAGCTCCTCACCTCCCAGACGACGGTGGCCGGGCAGAGGCGCTCCTCACCTCCCGGATGATGGGTGGCCGGGCAGGCTCCTCACCTCCCAGATGGGGTGGCGGGCAGAGGCTCCTCACTTCCCAGGCGATGGGTGGCCGGGCAGGCTCCTCACTTCCCAGATGATGGGTGGCGGGCAGAGGCGCTCCTCACTTCCCAGAGGAGGCGGCCGGGCAGGTGCTCCTCACTTCCCAGACGATGGGTGGTCGGGCAGAAGCGCTCCTCACCTCCCAGATGGGGCAGCTGGGCAGAGGCGCTCCTCACTTCCCGATGATGGGTGGCCGGGCAGGCTCCTCACTTCCCAGATGGGGCAGCTGGGCAGAGGCACTCCTCACTTCCCAGTCGACGAGTGGCCTGGCAGAGACTCTCCTCACTTCCGAGATGGTGCGTGGTCGGGCAGAGGTGCTCCTCACTTCTCAGATGGTGGTTGTCCGGGCAGAGGCCCTCTCCCAGATGGGGTGGCGGGCAGAGGCGCTCCTTACTTCCCAGATGGGGTGGCCGGGCACAGGCGCTCCTCACTTCCCAGGCGATGGGTGGCGGGCAGAGGCGCTCCTCACTTCCCAGATGGGGTGGCGGGCAGAGGCTCCTCACTTCCCAGAGGGGGGGTGGCCGGGCAGAGGCGCTCCTCACTTCCCAGACGGGGTGGCAGGGCGGAGGCTCTCCTCACATCCCAGACGGGTCGTCCAGGCAGAGGAGCTCCCACTTCCCAGACTGGGTGGCCAGTAGAGGCGCCCCTCACTTCCCAGATTATGGGTGGCCGGTAGAGGCGACCTCACGTCCCAGACGATGGGTGGCTGGGCAGAGGCTCTCTCTCACTTCCCAGATGTTGGGTGGCTGGGCAGAGGCTCTCCTCACCTCCCAGACGGTGTGTGGCCGGGCAGAGCTCCTCACTTCCCAGATGATGGGTGGCCGGGCAGAGGCCCTCCTCACTTCCCAGACGGGTGGCGGGCAGAGGCTCCTCACCTCTCCCAGGCGATGGGTGGCGGGCAGGCGCTCCTCACCTCCCAGAAGATGGGTGGCTGGGCAGAGGCGGCTCCTCACTTCTTCCCAGATTGGGTGGCCGGGCAGAGGCGCTCCTCACTTCCCAGACGATGGGTTGTCAGGCAGAGGCACTCCTCAATTCCCAGACGGTGTGTGGCCGGGCAGAGGTGTTCCTCACCTCCCAGAAGATGGGGTGGCGGGCAGAGGCACTCCTCACTTCCCAGGCAGTGGGTGGCGGGCAGAGGCGCTCCTCACCTCCCAGAAGGGGTGGCCAGGCAGAGGCGCTCCTCACTTCCCAGAGTTTGGGTGGCCGGACAGAGGCTCTCCTCACTTCCCAGATAATGGGTGGCCAGGCAGAGGCGCTCCTCACTTCCCAGATGGTGGGTGGCGGGGCAGAGGCGCTCCTCAGTTCCCAGATGGGGTGGCGGGCAGGCTCCTCACTTCCCAGAAGGTGGGTGGCCGGCAGAGGCGCTCCTCACTTCCCAGACGGGGTGGCTGGGCAGAGGCTCTCCTCACCTCCCAGGCGATGGGTGGCGGGCAGGCTCCTCACTTCCCAGAAGATGGGGTGGCGGGCAGAGGCTCCTCACCTCTCCCAGGCGATGGGTGGCGGGCAGAGGCGCTCCTCACCTCCCAGATGGGGTGGCGGGCAGGCTCCTCACTTCCCAGATGTTGGGTGGCAGGGCAGAGGCACTCCTCACTTCGCAGGCGATGGGTGGCCGGGCAGAGGCCCTCCTCACTTCCCAGAGTTTGTGTGGCGGGGCAGAGGCGCTCCTCACCTCCCAGGCGATGGGTGGCCCGGCAGAGGCTCTCCTCACTTCCCAGTCGAGTGGGTGGACGGGCAGAGGCGCTCCTCACTTCCTAGAGGAGGAAGGGTTGCTTGTGTGGCCGGGCAGAGGCGCTCCTCACTTCCCAGAGGATGAGAGGTCGGGCAGAGCTCTCCTCACCTCCGAGGACGATGGGTGGCGGGCAGAGGCTCCTCACCTCCCAGGCGATGGGTGGCGGGCAGAGGCCCTCCTCACTTCCCAGGCGATGGGTGGCGGGCAGAGGCTCTCCTCACTTCCCAGACGGGGCGGCCGGCAGAGGCGCTCCTCCCTTCCCAGATGGGGCGGCCGGCAGAGGCGCTCCTCACTTCCCAGATGGGGTGTCCGGGCAGAGGCTCCTCACTTCCCAGCGATGGGTGGCCGGGCAGAGGCCCTCTTCACTCCCATATGTAGGGTGGCCTGGCAGAGGCGCTCCTCACATCCCAGATGGGGTGGCCGGGCAGAGGCCTCCTCACCTCCCAGGCGATGGGTGGCGGGCAGAGGCTCCTCACATCCCAGATGGGGAGGCTGGGCAGAGACGCACCTCAATTCCCAGATGGTGGGTGGCCAGGCAGAGGTGCTCCCTCACCTCCCGGACGATGGGTGGCCGGGCAGAGGCTCCTCACTTCCCAGACGATGAGTGGCGGGGCAGAAGCACTCCTCACTTCCCAGACTGGTGGGCAGCTCACTTCCCAGACAGGTGGCCGGAGCGAGGCCAGCTTCACTCCCATATAGTGTGTCCCGTGCATGAGGCACTCCTCACTTCCCAGGCAGAAGCTTTGCAGGCACTCTAAATTTAGTTGGGTGGCGGGCAGAGGTGCTCACTTCCCAGACGTGGCTGATCAGACAGAGCCTCCTCACTTCCAGAAGGTGGGTGGCGGTGAGCGCCCTCACTTCAGGCAGGCGGCGGGCAGAGGCATACTCACTTCCCAGGTAGCCTTGGGGCGGCGCCCTCGGATGATGGGTGGCCGGACAGAGCACTCCCTCACTGAATGATGGTAGCGGGGCGGCGCTCCCTCACGCTCCAGATGGGGCTGCGGGCAGAGGCGCTTCGTCACTTCCCAAGCGGGTGGCGGGCAGAGGCCATGCCACTCCCATACCTTATGGTGTGGCCGGGCAGAGCACTCCTCACTTCCCAGGCAGGCGGCTTGCAAGAGAGCTCCTCAATTCCCAGATAGGGTGGCCGGGCAGAGGTACTCCTCACTTCCCAGGCGATGGCTGTTCAAGCGCTCCTCACCCCAGTGGTAGGTAGCCTAGCAGGTACCCTACTTCAAAATGGGAGGTAGCCTGGCAAGCTCCTCACTTCCCAGAATTTGGCCAGGCAAGAGAGTTCCTCACTTCCCAGGCAGGCGGCGGGCAGAGCGCTACTCACTTCCCAGATGCGGTGGCGGGCAGGCGCTCCTCACTTCCCAGATATTTGGGATTTGCGGGCAGAGACCTCCTCACTTCCCAGAGCACAGAGTGGCGAGGCAGAAGCGCTCCCTCACTTCCAGGCGATGTGGGTGAAACGCTCCCTCACGCCCCAGAAGGATGGTTGTCGGACAGAGAGCCTCCCTAACTTCCCAAGCGATGGATGGGTGGGGCGAAGCTTCTCACTTCCCAGAAGGTGGGTGGCCGGCAGAGCGCTCCCTCACTTCCCAGAAGGTGGGTGGCGAGCCGAGGTGCTCCTCACTTCCCAGACGGTGTGTGGCTGGGCAGAACTTCCCCTCACACAGAAAGTGGCGGGCAGAGGCACTCTTGCTTCCAGGCAGGCTGGGTAGGCGCTCTCAATTCCCAGATAGGTGGCCGGGTGAGCCCTCCCTCCTTCCCAGATGATGGGTGGTCAGGCAGAGACTTTCCTCACTTCCCAGACAGTGGGTAGCCGGGCAGAGCACTCTCTACACAAAGCAGGGGTAGCGGGCAGCTCCACACACTGAGCAGGCGGCGAACGGCGCCCCTCACTTCTAAATGTTGGGCGGCCGAGCAGGCTCCTCACTTCCAGACGTTGGGTGTTCCAGGCAGTGCTCCTCTTCCCAAACAGTGGGTGTTGGTCTGGCAGAGCACTCCTCACTTCCCAAGCGATAGGCGGTGAGCAGAAGGCTTTCTCACTCACCTGCGGGCGTGGGTGGTGGCGGGCAGAAGCTCACCTCCCGGGCGATAGGTAGCCCGACGGGCTGTCTCTGCTAACTCCAGGGCGATGGGTAGCCGGGCGGCTCACTTCCCAGGCAGGCGGGCAGGCGAAGCGCTCCCTACTTCCCAGGCGGCCAGGCGGCGCTCCTCACTTCGGGTAGCTGGCTGAGCCCTCTTCTCCCATATATAGGTGGCAGGCGAGCACCACTCACTTCCCGAACGTAGCACGCTGGGCAAATTTGCTACGTCAATTCCCAGGTAAGGTGGCGAGGAAAAGAGCCGTCCTCACTTCCCATATGATAGGTAGTCCAGGCAGGCGCTCCCTCACTTCCCAGAGGTGGGTAGCCAGGCGGCGCTCCTCACTTCCCCAGCGGTTGGTAGCAGGGCAGAGGCCCTCACTTCCAGAGATTGTGGCGGGCAGGAGGCAATCCGTGGAGGCGGGTGAACCCAGGCCAAGCTCCTCACATCCCAGGCGTTAGGTGGCGGGCAGGCGCTCCCCACCTCCCAGGCGGTGGCGAACGGCGCCGTCACTACAGATGGCGGCAGGGCGATCTCTCCTCACTAAGATAGGTAGCAGGCAGAAATGCTCTAACTTCCCGAATGATAGGTAGGTCCCTTGAGCAGAGGGCTCATCACTTCCAGGATGATGGCTGGCGAGCAGAAGATTTGCTCTAACCTCCGGATCATGTGGCGAGCAGAGGCACTCCTCAATTCCCAGACGACGAAGTGGCGGGGCAGAAGCTACACACTACAGAAGAGCGGGGCGGCAGGCAGAAGGCTCCTCACTTCCCAGGCGTTACAGGTGTTCGGTAGGCTCCTCTGCTTCCCAGACGGTGCCATTGTGGCAAAGAGCGCTTCCTCTCACTTCCCAGGCAGTAGGAGGTGATGCGTGAGCTCTCACCTCCCGGGCGATGGTGGCGGGCAAGAGCACTCACTTACCTCCGGACGTGGGTAGCGAGCGAAGGGTCCCTCAACTCCAGACGATGGGTAGCCAGGCAGAGCTCCTACTTTGAACTGGCGGCGACGAAGCGTCCTCACTTCACAGATGAAGGCCAGGCAGCGAGCACTCTCACTTGAACAGGGGACGGCTGGGCAGAGCGCTCCTCACTTCCACGATAGGATAGCCGTGCAAGGCGCTCCTCACTTCCCAGACTTTGGGTAGCGGCGGGCAGAGAGCCCTCTTCACTCCCATGCCAGGGTGGCAGCGAAGCACTCCTCCCTTCCCAGGCAGTGGCGGCTGAGCGAGAACCTCCTCAATCCAGAAGGGGTGGTCGACGAAGGCACTCTTCCACTTCCCAGGTATGGTGTGGGGCCTGGCAGAGCGCTCCTCCTTCCCGAAAGATGGGAGGAGTGGGGCAGAGAGCTCTCACCTCGGAGATGATAGGTGGCGGGGAAGAGGCGCTCCCTCAACTCCCAGTGACGATAGGTGGGTAGCGGGGCAGGAGTTCTCTCAACTCCTGGACGATGGGTGGCGGGCAGGATCTCCTCAACTCCCGGCGGACGTGTTGGCGGGCAGAGGCGCTCTTCGCTACAGACGCGGTGAGTAGCGAGGCAGAAGCTCCTCACTTCCCAGATGGTGGGTAGCCTGGCAGAGTGCTCATCACTTCCCAGACGATAGGAGAGGTCAGGCAGAGCTCTCCTTTCCGGGATATTAAGTGGCGAAGAGTGCTCCCTCACCTCCGGGCGATGGGTGGCGGGCAGGCTCCTCACCTCCCGGGAAGAATGATTTGGCGGGCGAGAGGATCTCCTCAACTCCGGACGTTGGCGGGCAAGCGCTCTCACTTCCAGGCAGGCGGCGAGCAGAGGCCCTCCCTTACTTCACAGATGAGTAGCCAGGCCGAGTGCCTCCCTTCCCGAATGATGGGTCGTCAGGCTGATGTGCTCCTCACCACATGGAAGATGCCTACAGCGAGCAAGCTCTCACCTCGGACGATAGGGCCGCGCAGAGCACTCTCACTTCGAAGCGGTGGTAGCCAGGCAAGCACTCCCTCACGCTGGGCAGCGGGCAGGCGCTGCCGTTCCCGAACTGGTGGCGGGCAGGCTCCTCACTTCCCAGGCAGGCGGCCCGGGCAGAGGCGCTCTCACTTCCCAGACGATGGGTGGCGGGCAGGCTCCTCACTTCCCAGATGGGGTGGCGGGCAGAGGCGCTCCTCACCTCCCGGACGATGGGTGGCCGGGCAGAGGATCTCCTCAACTCCCGGACGATGGGTGGCCGGGCAGAGGCGCTCCTCACCTCCCGGACGATGGCTGGCCGGGCAGAGGCGCTCCTCACCTCCCAGAAGATGGGTGGCCGGGCAGAGGCGTTCCTCACTTCACAAATGGGGCACCCGGGCAGAGGTGCTCCTCACTTCCCAGACGATGGGTGGCCGGGCAGAGGCTCTCCTCACCTCCCGGACGATGGGTGGCCGGGCAGAGGCACTCCTCACCTCCCGGACGATGGGTGGCCGGGCAGAGGCACTCCTCACTTCCCAGATGTTGGGTGGCGGGCAGAGGCCCTCCTCACTTCCCAGATGTTGGGTGGCGGGCAGAGGCGCACCTCACTTCCCAGACGGTGTGTGGCCGGGCAGAAAAGCTCCTCACTTCCCAGGCGATGGGTGGCCGGGCAGAGGCTCTCCTCACTTCCCAGACGATGGGTGGCGGGCAGAGGCACTCCTCACTTCCCAGATGGGGTGGCCGGGCAGGCTCCTCACTTCCCAGATGGGGTGGCGGGCAGGGCGCTCCTCATTTCCCAGACGATGGGTGGCGGGCAGAGGCGCTCCTCACTTCCCAGACGATGGGTGGCGGGCAGAGGCCCTCCTCACTTCCCAGGCGATGGGTGGCCGGGCAGAGCTCCTCACTTCCCAGAAGGGGTGGCGGGCAGAGGCGCTCCTCACCTCCGAACATGGTGGCGGGTGGTAGAACTGCTCACTTGCTGAGCAGGCCAGGGCAGAATCTCTCTTCACACACCACAGGCAGGCGGCCCGGCGGCCTCCTCCCGCCCCAGATAGAGAGCGACAGAGCCTCCTCACTTCCAGGCGAGCGGCGAGCGGCTCCCTCGCCGCGGAAAATGTTGTGACGGGCAGAAGAAACTACTCCTGCCCAGAAGGTACCATTGGCAGCAGAGTGCTCCCTCGCCCCAGGCAGGTAGATTTGGCCGAGCGAGCGCTCTCACTTCTAAACGGTGTGTAGCCACAACAAGCACCTCTCACTTCACTTCAAGGTAGCTGGTCAGAGCGCTCCTCATCCCACAAGATAGGTGGCCGGGCAGAAGCGCCTACTCCCTTCCCAAGCGGGGCAGCGGACAAGCTCTCTTCACACCGAGCGGGGGAGGGCGGAAAGCGCTCCTCACATCCCAGGCAATGGTGGCGGGCAGAGAGCTCTCCCTCTCACCTCCCGGGCGATGTTGGCAGAGCTCTCCTCACCTCCTAGATGATAGGTAGCCAGAAGATGCGCCTCACTTCCCAACGATGGGTGGACAGGTAGAGGCTCTCCTCACCTCCTGGATGATGGGTGGCCGGGCAGAGGCCTCCTCACTTCCCAGATGATGGGTGGCCGGGCAGAGGCGCTCCTCACTTCCCAGATGATGGGTGGCCGGGCAGAGGCTCTCCTCACTTCCCAGATGATGGGTGGCCAGGCAGAGGCGCTCCTCACTTCCCAGAGGGTGAGTGGCAGGGCAGAGGCCCTCCTCAATTCCCAGAGTTTGTGTGGCCGGGCAGAGGCAATCCTCACGTCCCAGAGTTTGTGTGGCCGGGCAGAGGCGCTCCTCACTTCCCAGATGTGGGTGGCCGGGCAGAGGCCCTCCTCACTTCCCAGGCGATGGGTGGCGGGCAGAGGCTCTCCTCACTTCCCAGACGTTGGGTGGCCGGGCAGAAGCTCCTCACTTCCCAGATGATGGGTGGCGGGCAGAGGCTCTCCTCACTTCCCAGATGATGGGTGGCGGGCAGAAGCTCCTCACTTCCCAGGCGATGGGTGGCGGGCAGAGGCTCCCCTCACTTCCCAGATGATGGGTGGCCGGGCAGAGGCTCTCCTCACTTCCCAGATGATGGGTGGCGGGCAGAGGCACTCCTCACTTCCCAGGCGATGGGTGGCCAGGCAGAGTCACTCCTCACTTCCCAGATTGATGGGTGGCGGGCAGAGGCACTCCTCACTTCCCAGATAGGCTGGGCAGGCTCTCACTTCCCAGAAGGTGGGTGGCGAGCCGAGGCGCTCCTCACTTCCTAGACGGTGTGTGGCCGGGCAGAAGCGCACCTCACTTCCCAGAAGGGGTGGCCGGGCAGAGGCCCCTCACTTCCCAGACGTTGGGTGGCCGGGCAGAGGCGCTCCCACTTCCCAGGCGCGGCGGGCGGGCAGAGGCTCTCCTCACTTCCCAGACAGTGGGTGGCCAGGTAGAGGCTCTCCTCACCTCCCGGATGATGGGTGGCCGGGAAGAGGCACTCCTCACTTCCCTGACGATGGGTGGACAGGTAGAGGCTCTCCTCACCTCCCGGACGATGGTTGGCCGTGTAGAGGCGCTCCTCACTTCCCAGACGGGGTGGCCGGGCAGAGACCCTCCTCACTTCCCAGATGGGGTGGTCTGGCAGAGGCGCCTCACTTCCCAGACGGGCGGCGGGCAGAGGCGCTCCTCACTTCCCAGATGGGGTGGCCGGGCAGAGGCGCTCCTCACTTCCCAGACGATGGGTGGTCGGGCAGAGGCACTCCTCACTTCCCAGACGGTGTGTGGCCGGGAAGAGGCACTCCTCACTTCCCTGACGATGGGTGGACAGGTAGAGGCTCTCCTCACTTCCCAGACGGTGGGTGGCCGGGCAGAGGCGCTCCTCACTTCCCAGAAGGGGTGGTCGGGCAGAGGCGCTCCTCACTTCCCAGACGTGGGTGGCCGGGCAGAGGCGCTCCTCACTTCCCAGACTGGCGGCTGGGCAGAAGCTCACTACACTTCCCAGATTGGGTGGCCGGGCATAGTCGCTCCTCACTTCCCAGATGTTGGGTGGCGGGCAGGCTCCTCACTTCCCAGATGGGGTGGCGGGCAGAGGCTCTCCTCACTTCCCAGATGGGGTGGCGGGCAGAGACTACTCACTTCCCAGATGGGGTGGCGGGCAGAGGCACTCCTCACTTCCCAGCGTTGGGTGGCAGGTAGAGGCGCTCCTCACTTCCCAGATGATGGGTTTCCGGATTGAGGCCTTCCTCACTTCCCAGATGATGGGCGGCCGGGCAGAGACGCTACTCACATCCCAGATGGGGTGGCCGGGCAGAGGCGCTCCTCCCTTCCCAGACGGTGGGTGGCAGGGCGGAGGCGCTCCTCACTTCCCAGATTTTGGGTGGCCGGGCAGAGGCCCTCTTCACTCCCACATGTAGGGTGGCCGGGCAGAGGCACACCTCACTTCCCAGATGGGGCGTCTGGGCAAGGGCGCTCCTCAATTCCCAGAAGGGGTGGTCAGGCAGAGGCTCTCCTCACTTCCCAGACGGTGGGTCGCCTGGCAGAGGCACACCTCACTTCCCAGGCGGTGGGTGGCAGGGCAGAGGTCCTCCTCACTTCCCAGATGTTGGGTGGCCGGGCAGAGACGCTACTCACATCCCAGATGGGGTGGCGGGCAGAGGCGCTCCTCACTTCCCAGGCGTTGGGTGGCGGGCAGAGGCCCTCCTCACTTCCCAGATTTTGGGTGGCGGGCAGAGGCCCTCCTCACTTCCCAGGCGTTGGGTGGCAGGCAGAGGCTCTCCTCACTTCCCAGACGGTGGGTCGCCTGGCAGAGGCGCTCCTCACTTCCCAGAGGTTGGGTGGCGGGCAGAGGCACTCCTCACTTCCCAGAGTTTGTGTGGCCGGGCAGAAGCGCACTCCTCACTTCCCAGTCGGGGTGGCCGGGCAGAGGCGCTCCTCACTTCCCAGATGTGGGTGGCGGGCAGAGGCACTCCTCACTTCCCAGATGGTGGGTGGCGGGCAGGCGCTCCTCACTTCCCAGAGTTTGGGTGGCGGGCAGAGGCACTCCTCACTTCCCAGATGGTGGGTGGCGGGCAGAGCTCTCCTCACCTCCCGGATGATGGGTGGCCGGGCAGAGGCTCTCCTCACTTCCCAGACAGGTGGCCGGGCAGAGGCCCTCTTCACTGCCATATATAGGGTGGCTGGGCAGAGGCACTCCTCACTTCCCAGATGATGGGTGGCCAGGCAGAAGCGCTCCTCACTTCCCAGACGGGGCGGCGGGCAGGGGCGGCTCCTCACTTCCCAGATGGTGGGTGGCGGGCAGAGGCGCTCCTCACTTCCCAGATGGGTGGCGGGGCAGAGGCGCTCCTCAATTCCCAGATGGGGTGGCCGGGCAGAGGCGCTCCTCACTTCCCAGATGGGGTGTCCGGGCAGAGGCACTCCTCACTTCCAGAGATGGGTGGCCGGGCAGAGGCCCTCCTCACTTCCCAGAGTTTGGGTGGCCGGGCAGAGGCGCTCCTCACTTCCCAGAGTTTGTGTGGCCGGGCAGAGGCTTTCCTCACTTCCCAGATGGGGTGGCGGGCAGAGGCTCTCCTCACTTCCCAGATGGGGTGGCGGGCAGAGGCGCTCCTCACTTCCCAGATGATGGGTGGCCGGGCAGAGGCACTCCTCACTTCCCAGACGAGGTGGCCGGGCAGAGGCTCTCCTCACCTCCCGGACGATGGGTGGCGGGCAGGCTCCTCACTTCCCAGGCGATGGGTGGCGGGCAGAGGCCTCCTCACTTCCCAGAGTTTGTGTGGCCGGGCAGAGGCGCTCCTCACTTCCCAGATGGGGTGGCCGGCAGGCTCCTCACTTCCCAGAGTTTGTTGGGCGGGCAGAGGCACTCCTCACTTCCCAGAGTTTGTGTGGCCGGGCAGAGGCCCTCCTCACTTCCCAGAGGTTGGGTGGCCGGGCAGAGGCCTCCTCACTTCCCAGGTTTGTGTGGCCGGGCAGAGGCACTCCTCACTTCCCAGAATGGGTGGCCGGGCAGAGGCACTCCTCACTTCCCAGAGTTTGTGTGGCCGGGCAGAGGCACTCCTCACTTCCCAGACGGTGGGTGGCCGGGCAGAGGCGCTCCTCACTTCCCAGAGGAGGTGGCCAGGCAGAGGCCTCCTCACTTCCCAGGCGATGGGTGGCGGGCAGAGGCCCTCCTCACTTCCCAGAGTTTGTGTGGCGGGCAGAGGCGCTCCTCACTTCCCAGGATGATGGGTGGCCGGGCAGAGGTGCTCCTCACTTGCGTGAAGATGGGAGGTCGGGCAGAGGCGCTCCTCACCTCCCAGACAGTGGGTGGGCGGGCAGAGGCACTCCTCACTTCCCAGACGGTGGGTGGCCAGGCAGAGGCGCTCTCACTTCCCAGATGGGGTGGCCGGGCAGGCTCCTCACTTCCCAGATGATGGGTGGCAGGCAGAGGCTCCTCACTTCCCAGATGATGGGTGGCCGGGCAGAGGTGTTCCTCACTTCCCAGATGGTGGGTGGCTGGGCAGTGGCTCCTCACTTCCCAGACGGTGGGTGGCCGGGCAGAGGTGCTCCTCACTTCCCAGGCGATGGGTGGCCGGGCAGAGGCCCTCCTCACTTCCCAGAGTTTGTGTGGCCGGGCAGAGGCGCTCTCACTTCCCAGGCGATGGGTGGCGGGCAGAGCACTCCTCACTTCCCAGATGATGGGCAGCCGGGCAGAGGCGCTCCCTCACCTCCCAGGCAGTGGGTGGCGGGCAGAGGCTCTCCTCACTTCCCAGGCGATGGGTGGCCGGGCTGCGGCCCTCCCTCACTTCCCAGAGGTTGGGTGGCGGGCAGAGCTCCTCACTTCCCAGGCGATGGGTGGCAGGCAGAGGCGCTCCTCACCTCCCAGGCGATGGGTGGCCGGGCAGAGGCGCTCCTCGCTTCCCAGACGTTGGGGTGGCGGGCAGAGGCGCTCCCTCACCTCCCAGGCGATGGGTGGCCGGGCAGAGGTGCTCCTCACTTCCCAGGCGATGGGTGGCCGGGCAGGCTCCTCACTTCCCAGATGGGGTGGCCGGGCAGAGGCGCTCCTCACTTCCCAGACGATGGGTGGCCCGGGCAGAGGCGCTCCTCACTTTCCCAGACGATGGGTGGCCGGGCAGAGGCTCCTCACTTCTTCCCAGACGGGGTGGCGGGCAGAGGCGCTCCTCACTTCTTCCCAGATGGGGCCGGGAAAAGGCGCTCCTCACTTCCCAGAGTTTGTGTGGCCGGGCAGAGGTGCTCCTCACTTCCCAGACAGTGGGTGGCCGGGCAGGCTCTCACTTCCCAGGCGGTGGGTGGCCGGGCAGAGGCTCCTCACTTCCCAGACAGTGGGTGGCCGGGCAGAGGCGCTCCTCACTTCTTCCCAGACAGTGGGTGGCCGGGCAGGCTCCTCACTTCCCAGACGTGGCCGGGCAGAGGCGCCTCACTTCCCAGGCGATTGGTGGCGGGCAGAGGCTCTCCTCACTTCCTCCCAGATGGGGCGGCCCCGGGCAGAGGCACTCCTCACTTCCCAGACGATGGGTGGCCGGGCAGAAGTTCTCCTCACCTCGCAGAAGATGGGTGGCCGGGCAGAGGCGCTCCTCACCTCCCAGATGGGGCAGCCGGGCAGAGGCTCCTCACTTCCCAGGCGATGGGTGGCGGGCAGAGGCGCGCTCCTCATTTCCCAGGCGATGGGTGGCGGGCAGAGGCGGCTCCTCACTTCCCAGATGGGGCAGCCGGGCAGAGGCGCCTCACTTCCCAGACAATGGGTGGCGGGCAGAGGCGCTCCTCATTTCACAGGCGATGGGTGGCCGGGCAGAGGCGCTCCTCACCTCCCAGGCGATGGGTGGCCAGGCAGAGGCGCTCCTCACCTCCCAGGCGATGGGTGGCCGGGGAGAGACGCTCCTCACTTCCCAGACGATGGGTGGCCGGGCAGGCTCCCTCACCTCCCAGGCGATGGGTGGCGGGCAGAGGCGCTCCTCACTTACTCCCAGATGGGGCCGCGGGGCAGAGGCGCTCCTCACTTCCCAGATGATGGGTGGCGGGCAGATGCTCTCCTCACTTCCCATATGGGGTCGCCGCTCAGAGGAGCGCCTCACTTCCCAGACGAGGCGGCCGGGCAGAGGCGCTCCTCACTTCCCAGACGGTGGGTGGTCGGGCAGAGACGCTCCTCATTTCCCAGACGGTGGGTGGCCGGGCAGAGGCTCTCCTCACTTCCCAGGCGATGGGTGGCCGGGCAGAGGCACTCCTCACTTCCCAGATGGGTGGCGGGCAGAGGCGCTCCTCACTTCTTCCCAGATGGGGCAGCCGGGCAGAGGCGCTCCTCACTTCTTCCCAGAAGATGGGTGGCCAGGCAGAGGCGCTACTCACCTCCCAGACGATGGGTGGCCGGGCAGGCTCCTCACTTCCCAGACGATGGGTGGCCGGGCAGAGGCGCTCCTCACTTCCCAGACAATGGGTGGCCGGGCAGCGGTGCTCCTCACTTCCCAGACGATGGGTGGCTGGGCAGAGGCGCTCCTCACTTCCCAAACCGGGCTGCCGGGCAGAGGCGCTCCTCACCTCCCAGACGATGGGTGGCCGGGCAGAGGCGCTCCTCACCTCCCAGGCGATGGGTGGCGGGCAGAGGCCCTCCTCACCTCCCAGATGATGGGTGGCGGGCAGAGGCGCTCCTCACTTCCCAGGCAGGTGGCGGGCAGGCTCCTCACTTCCCAGATGGGGTGGCAGGGCAGAGGCGCTCCTCACCTCCCAGACGATGTGTGGACGGGTAGAGGCGTTCCTCACTTCCCAGACAATGGGTGATTGGGCAGAGGCGCTCCTCACCTCCCAGACGGGGCGGCCGGGCAGAGGCGCTCCTCACTTCCCAGACAGTGGGTGGCCGGGCCGAGGCGCTCCTCACTTCCTCAGAAAGTGACGCAGGCAGCCGGGCAGAGGCGCTCCTCACTTCCCAGACGCATGGGTGGCCGGGCAGAGGCTCCTCACCTCCCAGGCGATGGGTGGCCGGGCAGAGGCGCCTCACTTCCCAGACGAGGTGGCGGGCAGAGGCGCTCCTCACTTCCCAGACGATGGGTGGCCGGGCAGAGGCGCCTCATTTCCCAGACGATGGGTGGCCGGGCAGAGGAGCTCCTCACTTCCCAGATGGGTGGCGGGCAGAGGCGCTCCTCACTTCCCAGGCGATGGGTGGCGGGCAGAGGTGCTCCTCACTTCCCAGGCGATGGGTGGCGGGCAGAGGCCCTCCTCACTTCCCAGATGGTGGGTGGCCGGGCAGAGGCGCTCCTCAACTCCCACGCGATGGGTGGACGGGCATAGGCGCTCCTCACTTCCCAGACGATGGGCGGCCGGGCAGAGGCACTCCTCACTTCCCAGATGGGTGGCCAGGCAGAGGCGCTCCTCACTTCCCAGATGGTGGGTGGCCGGGCAGAGGCCCTCCTCACTTCCCAGATGATGGGTGGCTGGGCAGAGTCGCTCCTCACTTCCCAGATGATGGGTGGCCGGGCAGAGGCACTCCTCACTTCCCAGACGATGGGTGGCCAGGCAGAGGCGCTCCTCACTTCCCAGATGGGGTGGCCAGGCAGAGGCGCTCCTCACTTCCCAGATGATGGGTGGCCGGGCAGAGGCCTCCTCACTTCCCAGACGATGGGTGGCCGGGCAGAGGCCTCCTCACTTCCCAGACGATGGGTGGCCGGGCAGAGGCTCTCCTCACCTCCCAGGCGATGGGTGGCGGGAGAGGCACTCCTCACTTCCCAGGCGATGGTTGTCGGGCAGAGGCGCTCCTCAATTCCCAGATGGGTGGCCGGGCAGAGGCGCTCCTCACTTCCCAGAAGATGGGTGGCGGGCAGGCTCCTCACCTCCCGGATGGTGGGTGGCCAGGCAGAGGCGCCCCTCACTTTCCCAGACGATGGGTGGTCGGGCAGAGGCGCTCCTCACTTCCCAGATGGTGGGTGGCCGGGCAGAGGCGCTCCTCACTTCCCAGACGATGGGTGGCGGGCAGAGGCTCCTCACTTCCCAGATGGTGGGTGGCCAGGCAGAGGCGCTCCTCACTTCCCAGACGTTGGGTGGCCGGGCAGAGGCGCTCCTCACTTCCCAGACGGTGGGTGGCCGGGCAGAGGCGCTCCTCACTTCCCAGGCGATGGGTGGTCTGGCAGAGGCGCTCCTCACTTCCCAGATGATGGGTGGGCGGGCAGAGGCGCTCCTCACTTCCCAGGCAGGCGGCCGGGCAGAGGCTCCTCACTTCCCAGACGTTGGGTGGCCGGGCAGAGGCCCACCTCACCTCCCAGAGGTGTGTGGTCTGGCAGAGGCACTCCTCACATTCCCAGATGTTTGGTGGTCGGGCAGAGGCCCTCCTCACTTCCCAGATGGTGGGTGGCCGGGCAGAGTCGCTCCTCACTTCCCAGAGATGGGTGGTCAGGCAGAGGCGCTCCTCACTTCCCAGATGGTGGGCGGCCGGGCAGAGGCACTCCTCACTTCACAGATGGGATGGTCAGGCAGAGGCGCTCCTCACTTCCCAGACTTTGGGTGGCCAGGCAGAGGCGCTCCTCACTTCTTCCCAGATGGTGGGTGGCCGGGCAGAGGCTCCTCACTTCCCAGACGATGGGTGGCCGGGCAGAGGCGCTCCTCACTTCCCAGATGTGGGTGGCCAGGCAGAGGCACTCCTCACTTCCCAGACGATGTGGGTGGCCGGGCAGAGGCACTCCTCACTTCCCAGATGATGTGTGGACAGGTAGAGGCGCTCCTCACTTCACAGATCATGGGTGGCCGGGCAGAGGCCCTCCTCACTTCCCAGACGGTGGGTGGCCGGGCAGAGGCGCTCCTCACTTCCCAGATGGGTGGCCGGGCAGAGGCCTCCTCACCTCCCGGACGATGGGTGGCCGGGCAGAAGCTCTCGCTCTCACTTCCCAGAAGGTGGGTGGCCAGGCAGAGGCGCTCCTCACTTCCCAGACAGTGGGTGGCCGGGCAGAGGCGCTCCTCACTTCCCAGGCGGTGGGTGGCCAGGCAGAGGCACTCCTCACTTCCCAGATGGGGTGGCCGGGCAGGCTCCTCACTTCCCAGATGGGGTGGCGGGCAGGCGCTCCTCACCTCCCAGATGATGGGTGGCCGGGCAGAGGCCCTCCTCACCTCCCAGATGGGGTGGCCGGGCAGAGGCGCCTCACTTCCCAGATGATGGGTGGCCGGGCAGAGGCTCCTCACTTCCCAGATGGGGTGGCCGGGCAGGCTCCTCACCTCCCAGACGATGGGTGGCCAGGCAGAGGCGCTCCTCACCTCCCAGATGGTGGGTGGCCGGGCAGAGGCACTCCTCACCTCCCAGACGATGGGTGGCCAGGCAGAGGCGCTCCTCACCTCCCAGATGGTGGGTGGCCGGGCAGAGGCCCTCCTCACTTCCCAGGCGTTGGGTGGCGGGCAGAGGCACTCCTCACTTCCCAGATGGGGTGGCGGGCAGAGGCACTCCTCACTTCCCAGATGGGGTGGCCGGGCAGCTCACTTCCCAGATGGGGTGGCCGGCCAGAGGCGCTCCTCACTTCCCAGATGGGGCTGGCCAGGCAGAGGCGCTCCTCACCTCCCAGATGGGTGGCCAGGCAGAGGCGCTCCTCACTTCCCAGATGGGGCGGCCGGGCAGAGGTGCTCCTCACTTCCCAGATGGGGGGGTGGTCGGGCAGAGGCGCCTCCTCACCTCCCAGATGGTGGGTGGCCAGGCAGAGGCGCTCCTCACTTCCCAGACGTGGGTGGCCGGGCAGAGGCGCTCCTCACTTCCCAGAAGATGGGGTGGTCGGGCAGAGGCGCCTCCTCACCTCCCGGACGATGGGTGGCCGGGCAGAGGCCTCCCTCACCTCCCGGACGATGGGTGGCCGGGCAGAGGCCCTCCTCATTTCCCAGATGGGGTGGCCGGGCAGAGGCCTCCTCACTTCCCAGATGATGGGTGGTCAGGCAGAGGCGCCTCCCTCACCTCCCAGATGGGGTGGCCGGGCAGAGGCACTCCTCACTTCCCCAGACGATGGGCGGCCGGGCAGAGGCGCTCCTCAATTCCCAGATGGGGTGGTCAGGCAGAGGCGCTCCTCACTTCCCAGACGGTGGGTGGCCGGGCAGAGGCCCTCCTCACTTCCCAGAGTTTGTGTGGCGGGCAGAGGCACCTCACTCCCAGATGGGGTGGCCAGGCAGAGGCGCCTCCCTCACTTCCCAGATGGGGTGGCCGGGCAGAGGCCTCACCTCCCAGATGGTGGGTGGCCAGGCAGAGGCGCCTCACTTCCCAGACAGTGGGTGGTCGGGCAGAGGCGCTCCTCACCTCCCAGATGGTGGGTGGCCGGGCAGAGGCTCTCCTCACTTCCCAGAAGGTGGGTGGCCGGGCAGAGGCTCTCCTCACCTCCCAGATGGGGTGGCTGGGCAGAGGCGCCTCCTCACCTCCCAGATGGGGTGGCCGGGCAGAGGCGCTCCTCACCTCCCAGATGGTGGGTGGCCAGGCAGAGGCGCCTCACTTCCCAGATGGGGTGGCCGGGCAGAGGCTCTCCGCTCCTCACCTCCCAGATGGGGTGGCTGGACAGAGGCGCCTCCCTCACTTCCCAGACGATGGGTGGCCAGGCAGAGGCCCTCCCTCACTTCCAGAGTTTGGGTGGTCAGGCAGAGGCGCTCCTCACTTCCCAGATGATGGGTGGTCAGGCAGAGGACGCTCCTCACTTCCCAGACGGTGGGTGGCCGGGCAGAGGCGCCTCCTCACTTCCCAGATGGTGGGTGGCCAGGCAGAGGCCCTCCTCACTTCCCAGAGTTTGGGTGGTCGGGCAGAGGCCCTCCTCACTTCCCAGACGATGGGTGGCCGGGCAGAGGCGCTCCTCACTTCCCAGATGGGGCGGCCGGGCAGAGGCGCCTCCTCACCTCCCAGATGGTGGGTGGCCAGGCAGAGGCGCCTCCCTCACTTCCCAGATGATGGGTGGTCAGGCAGAGGCGCCTCCCTCACCTCCCGGACGATGTGTGGCCGGGCAGAGGCACTCCTCACTTCCCAGACGGGGTGGCCGGGCAGAGGCGCCTCCCTCACTCCCAGATGGGGTGGCCGGGCAGAGGCGCCTCCCTCACCTCCCAGACGGTGGGTGGCCTGGCAGAGGCGCCTCCCTCACCTCCCAGAGTTTGTGTGGCCGGGCAGAGGCCCTCCTCACTTCCCAGATGATGGGTGGCCGGGCAGAGGCGCTCCTCACTTCCCAGAGTTTTTGTGTGGCCGGTCTGCTGCGCTCCTCACTTCCCAGAGTTTGGGTGTCCGGTCAGAGGCGCCTCACTTCCCAGATGGTGGGTGGCCAGGCAGAGGCGCTCCTCACTTCCCAGAGTTTGTGTGTCCGGGCACAGGCGCTTCTCACTTCCCAGTTGGTGGGTGGCCAGGCAGAGGCGCTCCTCACTTCCCAGAAGGGGTGGTCGGGCAGAGGCGACCTCACTTCCCAGATGGGGTGGCCGGGCAGAGGCGCCTCCCTCACTTCCCAGAGTTTGGGTGGCCGGGCAGAGGCGCTCCTCACTTCCCAGATGGGGTGGCCAGGCAGAGGTGCTCCTCACTTCCCAGACGATGGGGGTGGCCAGGCAGAGGCACTCCCTCACCTCCCAGATGGGGTGGCCAGGCAGAGGCGCCTCACTTCCCAGATGGGGTGGCCGGGCAGAGGCACCCTCACCTCCCGGACGATGGGTGGCCGGGCAGAGGTGCTCCTCACTTCCCAGAAGATGGGTGGTCGGGCAGAGGCACCTCACTTCCCAGAGTTTGTGTGTGGCCAGGCAGAGGCACCTCACTCCCAGAAGGTGGGTGGCCTGGCCGATGCGCTCCTCACTTCCCATACGGTGGGTGGCCAGGCAGAGGCGCCTCCCTCACTTCCCAGATGATGGGTGGTCGGGCAGAGGCGCTCCTCACTTCCCAGACGGTGTGTGGCCGGGCAGAGGCTCTCCTCACCTCCCAGATGATGGGTGGTCGGGCAGAGGCGTTCCTCACTTCCCAGACGGGGTGGCCGGGCAGAGGCGCCCTCACTTCCCAGATGATGGGTGGCCGGGCAGAGGCCTCCTCACTTCCCAGATGATGGGTGGTCAGGCAGAGGCGCCTCCCTCACTTCCCAGAAGGTGGGTGGCCGGGCAGAGGCCTCCTCACCTCCCGGACGATGGGTGGCCGGGCAGAGGCGCACCTCACTTCCCAGACGGGGTGGCCGGGCAGAGGCGCTCCTCACTTCCCAGATGGGGTGGCCGGGCAGAGGCGCTCCTCACTTCCCAGATGATGGGTGGCCGGGCAGAGGCGCTCCTCACTTCCCAGATGGGGTGGCTGGGCAGAGGCGCTCCTCACTTCCCAGATGATGGGTGGTCCGGCAGAGGCGCCTCACCTCCCAGACGGGTGGCCGGGCAGAGGCGCCTCCTCACTTCCCAGATGATGGGTGGTCGGGCAGAGGCGCCTCACTTCCCAGACGATGGGAGGTCGGGCAGAGGCCCTCACTTCCCAGATGGGGTGGCCGGGCAGAGGCGCCTCACTTCCCAGACTTTGGGTGGCCGGGCAGAGGCCCTCTTCACTCCCACCAGATAGGGTGGTCAGGCAGAGGCGCTCCTCACTTCCCAGAGGTTGGGTGGCCGGGCAGAGGCGCCTCCTCACCTCCCAGACAGTGGGTGGCCTGGCAGAGGCGCTCCTCACTTCCCAGATGATGGGTGGCCGGGCAGAGGCCCTCCTCACTTCCCAGAAGATGGGTGGTCAGGCAGAGGCGCCTCCTCACTTCCCAGAAGGGGTGGCCGGGCAGAGGCACTCCTCACTTCCCAGAATATGGGTGGTCGGGCAGAGGCTCCCACTTCCCAGATGGGGTGGCCGGGCAGAGGCCCTCACTTCCCAGACGGTGGGTGGCCTGGCAGAGGCGCTCCTCACTTCCCAGATGATGGGTGGTCAGGCAGAGGCGCCTCCTCACTTCCCAGAGGTTGGGTGGCCAGGCAGAGTCACTCCTCCCTTCCCAGACGATGGGTGGCCGGGCAGAGGCACACCTCAATTCCCAGACGGTGGGTGTCCGGGTAGAGGCCCTCCTCACTTCCCAGAAGATGGGTGGTCGGGCAGAGGCACTCCTCACTTCCCAGAGGTTGGGTGGCCGGGCAGAGGCGCTCCTCACTTCCCAGACAGTGGGTGGCCGGCAGAGGCGCTCCTCACTTCCCAGATGATGGGTGGTCAGGCAGAGGCGCCTCACTTCCCAGAGTTTGTGTGGCCGGGCAGAGGCCTCCTCACTTCCCAGATGGGGTGGTCAGGCAGAGGCGCTCCTCACTTCCCAGACAGTGGGTCTCAGGGCAGGGGCGCTCCTCACTTCGTAGAAGATGGTTGGCCGGGCAGAGGCGCTCCTCACTTCCCAGACGGGGTGGCCGGGCAGAGGCGCTCCTCACTTCCCAGACTTTGTGTGGCCAAGAAGAGGCCCTCTTCACTCCCATATGTAGGGTGGCCGGGCAGAGGCACTCCTCACTTCCCAGACGGGGCGGCTGGGCAAGGGCTCTCCTCACCTCCCAGATGGGGTGGCCGGGCCGAGGCGCCTCCTCACCTCCCGGACGATGTGTGGCCGGGCAGAGGCGCACCTCACTTCCCAGACGGTGGGTGGCCTGGCAGAGGCGCTCCTCACCTTCCCAGAAGGGGTGGCCGGGCAGAGGCGCCTCACTACCCAGAAGGGGCGGCCGGGCAGAGGCGCACTTCCCAGAGTTTGGGTGGCCGGGCAGAGGCGCTCCTCACTTCCCAGAGTTTGTGTGGCCAAGAAGAGGCCCCTCTTCACTCCCATATGTAGGGTGGCCGGGCAGAGGCATCCTCACTTCCCAGACGGGTGGCTGGGCAAGGGCGCTCCTCAATTCCCAGAAGGGGTGGCCTGGCAGAGGCGCTCCTCACTTCCCAGACGATGGGACGTCGGGCAGAGGCTCTGCTCACCTCCCGGACGATGGGTGGCCGGGCAGAGGCACTCCTCACTTCCCAGAGTTTGGGTGGCTGGGCAGAGGCGCCTCACCTCCCAGACGGGCGGCCGGGCAGAGGCGCCTCCTCACTTCCCAGACGGTGGGTGGCCTGGCAGAGGCGCCTCCTCACTTCCCAGATTTTGGGTGGTCGGGCAGAGGCGCTCCTCACCTCCCGGACGATGGGTGGCCGGCAGAGGCTCTCCTCACCTCCCGGACGATGGGTGGCCGGGCAGAGGCGCTCCTCACCTCCCAGATGGGGTGGCCTGGCAGAGGCGCCTCCTCACCTCCCGGACGATGGGTGGCCTGGCAGAAGTGCCCTCCTCACTTCCCAGAAGATGGGTGGTCGGGCAGAGGCGCTCCTCACCTCCCAGACGGTGGGTGGCCAGGCAGAGGTGCACCTCACTTCCCAGAAGGGGTGGCCAGGCAGAGGCGCTCCTCACTTCCCAGACGATGGGTGGCCGGGCAGAGGAACTCCTCACTGCCCAGAAGGTGGGTGGCCGGCAGAGGCGCTCCTCACTTCCCAGACAGGGGTGGCCGGGCAGAGGCGCTCCTCACCTCCCGGAACATGGGTGGCCGAGCAGAGGCGCTCCTCACTTCCCAGATGGGGTGTCCGGGCAGAGGCGCTCCTCACTTCGTAGAAGATGAGAGGTCGGGCAGAGGCGCTCCTCACCTCCCGGACGATGTGTGGCCGGGCAGAGGCTCTCCTCACCTCCCAGATGATGGGTGGTCGGGCAGAGGCGCCTCCTCACTTCCTAGACGGTGTGTGGCCAGGCAGAAGCGCACCTCACACCCAGACGGGGAGGTCGGGCAGTGGCACTCCTCAAATCCCAGAAGATGGTTGGCCGGGCAGAGGTGCTCCTCACTTCCCAGAAGATGGGTGGTCGGGCAGAGGCGCCTCCTCACTTCCCAGAAGATATGGGTGGCCGGGCAGAGGCGCCTCGTCACCTCCCGGACGATGGGTGGCCGGGCAGAGGCTCTGCCCACTTCCCAGAAGATGGGTGGTCGGGCAGAGGCACTCCTCACTTCCCAGAGTTTGTGAGGCCGGGCAGAGGCTCTCCTCACCTCCCAGACGGTGGGTGGCCAGGCAGAGGCGCCTCACTTCCCAGATGGGGTGGCCGGGCAGAGGCACCTCACTTCCCAGATGATGGGTGGCCGGGCAGAGGCTCTCCTCACCTCCCGTATGATGGTTGGCCGGTTAGAGGCGCTCCTAAATTCCCAGTCTTTGGGTGGCCGGGCAGAGGCCTCCTCACTTCCCAGATGATGTGTGGCCGGGCAGAGGCAATCCTCACGTCCCAGACGACGGGTGGACAGGAGAGGCGCTCCTCACTTCCCAGAAGGTGGGTGGCCTGGCAGAGGCGCCTCCTCACCTCCCAGTCGGTGGGTGACAGGGCAGAGGCCCTCCTCACCTCCCGGACGCATGGGTGGCCGGGCAGAGGCTCTCCTCACCTCCCGGAAGATGGTTGGCCGGGCAGAGGCACTCCTCACTTCCCAGACGGGGCGGCTGGGCAAGGGCGCTCCTCAATTCCCAGAAGGGGTGGTCAGGCAGAGGCGCTCCTCACTTCCCAGATGGTGGGTGGCCAGGCAGAGGTGCTCCTCACTTCTCAGACGGTTGGTGGCCTGGCAGAGGCGCTCCTCACTTCCCAGACGATGGGACGTCGGGCACAGGCTCTCCTCACCTCCGGGACGATGGGTGGCCGGGCAGAGGCGCTCGTCACCTCCCGGACGTTTGTGTGGCCGGGCAGAGGCCTCCTCACTTCCTAGATGGTGTGTGGCCGGGCAGAAGCGCACCTCACTTCCCAGAAGGGGTGGCCGGGCAGAGGCGCTCCTCACCTCCCGGAACATGGGTGGCCGGGCAGAGGCACCCACTTCCCAGAGTTTGGGTGGCCGGCAGAGGCGCTCCTCACTTCCCAGATGGGGTGGTCCGGCAGAGGCGCACCTCACTTCCCAGAAGGGGTGGACAGGTAGAGGCTCTCCTCACTTCCTAGATGGTGAGTGGCCGGGCAGAAGCGCACCTCACTTCCCAGAATGGGTGGCCGGGCAGAGGCACTCCTCACTTCCCAGATGTGGGTGGTCGGCAGAGGCGCTCCTCACTTCCCAAATGGGGTGTCCGGGCAGAGGCGCTCCTCACTTCGTAGAAGATGAGAGGACGGGCAGAGGCGCTCCTCAGCTCCCGGACGATGTGTGGCCGGGCAGAGGCTCTCATCACCTCCCGGATGATGGTTGGTTGGGCAGAGGCGCTCATCACTTCCCGGACGATGGGTGGCCGGGCAGAGGCGCTCCTCACTTTCCCAGATGATGGGTGGTCGGGCAGAGGCTCTCCTCCCCTCCCGGACGATGGGTGGCCAGGCAGAGGCCTCACTTCCCAGACCGTGGGTGGTAGGGCAGAGGCCCTCCTCACTTCCCAGAGTTTGGGTGGCCGAGCCGAGGCTCTCCTCACTTCCTAGACGGTGTGTGGCCGGGCAGAGGCGCTCCTCACTTCCCAGACGGGGCGGCCGGACAGAGGCTCTCTTCACACCCCAGATGGGGCGGCCGGACAGAGGCGCAACTCACTTCCCAGAAGGGGTGTCCGGGCAGAGGCGCTCCTCACTTCGTACAAGATGGGAGGTCGGCAGAGGCGCTCCTCACCTCCCGGATGATGGGTGGCCGGGCAGAGGCGCTCCTCACTTCCCAGAATTTGGGTGGCCGGGCAGAGGCCCTCCTAACCTCCCAGAGATTGTGTGGCCGGGCAGAGGCACTCCTCACTTCCCAGAAGGTGGGTGGCTGGCAGAAGCGCACCTCACTTCCCAGAAGGGGTGCCCGGACAGAGGCGCTCCTCACATCGTACAAGATGGGAGGTCGGGCAGAGGCTCTCCTCACCTCCCGGACGATGGGTGGCCGGGCAGAGGCTCTCCTCACCTCCCGGAAGATGGTTGGCCGGGCAGAGGCGCTCCTCACTTCCCAGATGGGGCGGCCGGGCAGAGGCACTCCTCACTTCCCAGATTTGGGTGGCCGGGCAGGGCCCTCTTCACTCTCTTATGTAGGGTGGCTGCGCAGAGGCACTCCTCAATTCCCAGAGGTGGGTGTCCCGGTAGAGGCCCTCCTCACTTCCCAGAGGTTGGGTGGCCGGGCAGAGGCCCTCCTCACTTCCCAGAGATTGTGTGGCAGGGCAGAGGCGCTCGTCACTTCCCAGACGGGGCGGCCGGGCAGAGGTGCTCCTCACTTCACAGATGGGGTGGCCGGGCAGAAGTGCTCCTCACTTCCCAGATGATGGGTCGTCAGGCAGAGGCGCTCATCACCTCCCGGATGATGGCTGGCCGTGCAGAGGCGCTCCTCCCCTCCGGGAACATATGTGGCTGGGCAGAGGCGCTCCTCACTTCCCAGATGGGGTGGCCAGGCAGAGGCGCTCCTCACTTCCCAGACGTTGGGTGGTCAGGCAGAGGCGCTCGTCTCTTCCCAGACGTTGGGGTGGGTGGGCAGAGGTTCTCCTCACCTCCCGGACGATGGGTGGCCGGGCAGAGGATCTCCTCACCTCCCGGACGATTGGCGGCTGGGCAAGGGCGCTCCTCAATTCCCACATGGGGTGGCCGGGCAGAGACCCTCCTCACTTCCCAGATGAGGGGTAGTGAGGCAGAGGCGCCCTCACTTCCCAGACGCTGGGTGGCCGGGCAGAGGTGCTCCTCACTTCCCAGACTGGGTGGCCGGGCAGAGGTGCTCCTCACCTCCCGGAAGATGGGTGGGTGGGCAGAGGATCTCCTCACTTCCCAGACGGTGGGTGGCCAGGCAGACGCGCTCCTCACTTCCCAGAAGGTGGGTGACAGGGCAGAGGCCCTCCTCACTTCCCAGAGTTTGTGGCCGGGCAGAGGCAATCCTCAAGTCCCAGACGACGGGTGGACAGGTAGAGGCGCCCTCACTCCCAGATTATGGGTGGTCGGGCAGAGGCCCTCCTCACTTCCCAGACAGTGGGTGGCCGAGACGAGGCCGCTCCTCACCTCCCAGACGGTGTGTGGCCGGGCTGAGGCGCTCCTCACTTCCCCGACGGGGCGGTCGGAGAGATGCTCTCTTCACACCCCAGACTGGGCGGCCGGGCAGAGGCGCCTCAATTCCCAAATGGGGTCTCAGGGCAGGGGTGCTCCCTCACCTCCGGACGATGGGTGGTCGGGCAGAGGTGCTCCTCACCTCCGGACGATGGGTGGCCGGGCAGAGGCCCTCACCTCCCAGAGTTTGTGTGGCTGGGCAGAGGCGCCTCCTCGCTTCCCAGATGATGGGTGGTCAGGCAGAGGTGCACCTCACTTCCCAGACGGGGTGGCCGGGCAGAGGCGCTCCTCACTTCCCAGACGGTGGGTCGGACAGAGGCTCTCCTCACTCCCAGATGGGGTGGCCGGGCAGAGGCCCTCCTCACTCCCAGATGGGTGGCTGGCAGAGGCACCTCACTTCCCAGATGGGTGGTCGGCAGAGGCGCCTCACTTCCCAGAAGGGGTGGCCGGGCAGAGGCCTCCTCACCTCCGGACGATGGGTGGCCGGGCAGAGGCTCTGCTCACCTCCGGACGATGGGTGGCCGGGCAGAGGCCCTCCTCACTTCCCAGAGACTGTGTGGCCGTGCAGAAGCACTCCTCACTGCCCAGAAGGTGGGTGGCCGGCAGCGGTGCACCTCACTTCCCAGATTGTGGGTGGCCGGCAGAGGCGCTCCTCACTTCCCAGACGGGGCGGTCGGAGAGATGCTCTCTTCACACCCCAGACTGGGCGGCCGGGCAGAGGCGCTCCTCAATTCCCAGATGGGGTCTCAGGGCAGGGGCGCTCCTCACTTCGTAGAAGATGGGAGGTCGAGCAGAGGCCCTCCTCACTCCCGGACGATGGTTGGCCGGGCAGAGGCGCTCCTCACTTCCCAGACGGGGTGGTCGGGCAGAGGCCCTCACCTCCCAGACGGTGGGTGGCCTGGCAGAGGCGCCTCACTCCCAGATGGTGGGTGGCCAGGCAGAGGTGCTCCTCACTTCCTAGACGGTGTGTGGCCGGGCAGAAGCGCACCTCCTCACCACCCCAGATGGGGTGGCCGGGCAGAGGCACTCCTCACCTCCCGGACGATGGGTGGCCAGGCAGCGGTGCACCTCACTTCCCAGATTGTGGGTGGCCGGCAGAGGCGCTCCTCACTTCCCAGACGGGGCGGTCGGAGAGATGCTCTCTTCACACCCCAGAATGGGCGGCCGGGCACAGGCGCTCCTCAATCCCAGATGGGGTCTCAGGGCAGGGGTGCTCCTCACTTCGAAGAAGATGGGAGGTCGAGCAGAGGCCCTCCTCACCTCCCGGACGATGGGTGGCCGGGCAGAGGCTCTCCTCACCTCCCGCAAGATGGTTGGCCGGGCAGAGGCGCCTCACTTCCCAGACGTGGGGCGACGGGCAGAGGCGCCCACACTTCCTCCTGACTGCAGGTGGCCAAGAAGAGGCCCCTCTTCACCCCATATGTAGGGGTGGGTCGCAGAGTCTCCTCACCTCCCAGGACGGGGCTGCTGCTATGCCCTCACCCCCCCCCAGAAGGGGTGGTCAGGCAGAGGCGCTCTCTCACGTCCCAGATGGTGGGTGGCCAGGCAGAGAGGTGCTCCCTCACCCCAGACGGTGGGTGGTCGGGCAGAGGCGCCTCCCTCACCTCCCAGACCCATGGGTGGTCGGCAGAGGCTCTGCTCACCCTCCTCGATCTAGATGGGGTGGTCGGGCAGAGGCCCTCCTCACTTCAAGCAGAGATTAGTGTGGCCGGGCAGAGGCGCACCTCACTTCCCAGATGGGGTGGCCGGGCAGAGGTCCTCCTCACCTCCCAGACCCATGGGTGGTCGGGCAGAGGCCTCCTCACTTCCCAGATGGTGGGTGGCCTGGCAGAGGCTCTCCCTCACTTCCCAGAAGGTGTGTGGCCAGGCAGAAGCACACCTCACTTCCAAGACGAGGCGGCTGGGCAGAGGCTGTCCTCACCTCCTAGACGGTGTGTGGCCGGGCAGAGGCGCCTCCTCACTTCCCAGATGATGGGTGGCCGGCAGAGGCGCCTCACTTCCCAGATGGGGTGTCCGGGCAGAGGCGCCTCCTCACTTCCCAGATGATGGGTGGCCGTGCCGAGGCGCTCCTCACTTCCCAGATGATGGGTGGTCAGGCAGAGGCGCCCTCACTTCCCAGATGGGGTGGCCGGCAGAGGCGCTCCTCACTTCCCAGATGGGGTGGTCGGGCAGAGGCGCCTCCTCACCTCCCAGATGGGGTGGTCGGGCAGAGGCTCCTCACTTCCCAGATGATGGGTGGCCGGGCAGAAGCACCTCACCTCCCAGACGGGCGGCCGGGCAGAGGCGCCCTCACCTCCCAGATGGGGTGGCCGGCAGAGGCGCTCCTCACTTCCCAGAAGATGGGTGGTCGGGCAGAGGCGCTCCTCACTTCCCAGACAGGGTGGCCGGGCAGAGGCCTCACTTCCCAGATGATGGGTGGCCGGGCAGAGGCGCCTCACTTCCCAGACGGGGTGGCCGGACAGAGGCTCTCTTCACACCCCAGACGGGCGGCCCGGCAGAGGCGCTCCTCACTTCCCAGATGGGGTGGCCGAGCAGAGGCGCCTACCTCACTTACCAGATGGGGTGGCTGGCAGAGGCTCTCCTCACCTCCCAGAAGATGGGTAGTCGGGCAGAGGCGCCTCTCTTCCCAGAGTTTGGGTGGCCGGGCAGAGGTGCTCCTCACTTCCCAGACGGTGGGTGGCCAGGCAGAGGCGCCTCCTCACTTCCCAGACGATGGGAGGTCGGGCAGAGGCTCTCCTCACCTCCCGGAAGATGGGGTGGCCGGGCAGAGGCCGGCGCCTCACTTCCCAGAAGATGGGTAGTCGGGCAGAGGCACTCCTCACTTCCCAGAGTTTGGGTGGCCGAGCCGAGGCGCTCCTCACTTCCAGACGGTGTGTGGCCGGGCAGAGGCACCTCACTTCCCAGATGGGGTGGCCGGGCAGAGGCGCTCCTCACCTCCCGGAAGTGGGTGGCCGGGCAGAGGCTCCTCACCTCCCAGAGTTTGGGTGGCCGGGCAGAGGCGCCCTCATTTCCCAGACGATGGGAGGTCGGGCAGAGGCACACCTCATTTCCCAGATGATGTGTGGCCGGGCAGAGGCGCTCCTCACTTCCCAGATGCACCTGGGTGGCCGGGCAGAGGCGCCCCTCACTTCCCAGATGGGGTGTCCGGCAGAGGCCCTCACTTCCCAGATGATGGGTGGCCAGGCAGAGGCGCCCTCACTTCCCAGACGGGGCGGCTGGGCAAGGGCGCCTCCTCAATTCCCAGAATTTGGGTGGCCGGGCAGAGGCGCTCCTCACCTCCCGGATGATGGGTGGTCAGGCAGAGGCGCCTCCTCACTTCCCAGACGGGCGGCCGGGCAGAGGCGCTCCTCACTTCCCAGATGGGGTGGCCAGGCAGAGGCGCCCTCACTTCCCAGACGGTGGGTGGCCGGGCAGAGGCCTCACCTCCCAGACGGTGGGTGGCCGGGCAGAGGCTCTCCTCACTTCCCAGATGATGGGTGGTCAGGCAGAGGCGCCTCCTCACTTCCCAGAGTTTGTGTGGTCAGGCAGAGGCGCTCCTCACTTCCCAGATGGTGGGTGGCCAGGCAGAGGCGCTCCTCACTTCCCAGACGGTGGGTGACAGGGCAGAGGCCCTCCTCACTTCCCAGAGTTTGTGTGGCCGGGCAGAGGCCTCACTCCCAGACGGGTGGCCAGGCAGAGGCGCTCCTCACCTCCCGGATGATGGGTGGCCGGGCAGAGGCGCCTCACCTCCCAGACGGTGGGTGGCCGGGCAGAGGCGCCTCCTCACTTCCCAGATGGGGTGGTCAGGCAGAGGCGCTCCTCACTTCCCAGACTGTGGGTGGCCAGGCAGAGGCACCTCACTTCCCAGACGATGGGTGGCGGGCAGAGGCCTCACCTCCCGGACGATGGGTGGCGGGCAGAGGCGCACCTCACTTCCCAGACTGTGGGTGGCCGGCAGAGGCGCCTCCTCACTTCCCAGACGTGTGGCCGGGCAGAGGCCCTCCTCACTTCCCAGATGATGGGTGGCCGGGCAGAGGCACCTCACTTCCCAGACGGGCGGCCGGGCAGAGGCCCTCCTCACCTCCCAGATGGGGTGGCCGGGCAGAGGCGCTCCTCACTTCGTAGAAGACGAGAGGTCGGGCACAGGCGCTCCTCACCTCCCAGACAATGTGTGGCCAGGCAGAGGCGCTCCTCACTTCCCAGACGTGGGTGCCAGGGCAGAGGGCCTCCTCACTTCCCAGGGTTTGTGTGGCCGGGCAGAGGCACTCCTCACTTCCCAGACGGGCGGCCGGGCAGAGGCGCCCTCACTTCCCAGATGGGGTGGCCAGGCAGAGGCGCCTCCTCATTTCCCAGACTGTGATGGGTGGCGGGCAGAGGCTCCTCACCTCCCAGATGATGGGTGGTCAGGCAGAGGCGCCTCACTTCCCAGACGGGCGGCCGGGCAGAGGCCTCACTTCCCAGACGGGCGGCCGGGCAGAGGCCACTTCCCAGACGGGCGGCCGGGCCGAGGCGCTCCTCACTTCCTAGACGGTGTGTGGCCGGGCAGAAGCGCCTCCTCACTTCCCAGAAGGGGTGGCCGGGCAGATGCGCTCCTCACCTCCCAGATGATGGGTGGCCAGGCAGAGGCGCTCCTCACCTCCCGGACGATGGGTGGCCAGGCAGAGGCGCTCCTCACTTCCCAGACGATGGGTGGCCGGGCAGAGGCCCTCACTTCCCAGATGGGGTGGCCGGGCAGAGGCGCCCTCACCTCCCAGATGATGGGTGGCCGGGCAGAGGCCCTCACTTCCCAGACGTTGGGTGGCCGGGCAGAGGTGCTCCTCAATTCCCAGATGGTGGGTGGCCAGGCAGAGGCGCTCCTCACTTCCCAGATGATGGGTGGCCGGGCAGAGGCGCTCCTCACTTCCCAGATGATGGGTGGCCGGGCAGAGGCGCTCCTCACCTCCCAGATGATGGGTGGCCGGGCAGAGGTGCTCCTCACCTCCCAGATGATGGGAGGTCGGGCAGAGGCTCTCCTCACCTCCCGGACGATGGGTGGCCGGGCAGAGGCGCCTCACCTCCCGGATGATGGGTGGCCGGGCAGAGGATCTCCTCACCTCCCGGACATGGGTGGCTGGGCAGAGGCGCTCCTCACTTCCCAGATGGGGTGGCTGGGCAGAGGCGCCTCACTTCCCAGACGGTGGGTGGCCGGGCCGAGGCGCTCCTCACTTCCCAGATGATGGGTGGCCGGGCAGAGGCCTTCCTCACTTCCCAGATGATGGGTGGTCAGGCAGAGGCGCCTCCTCACTTCCCAGACGATGGGTTGTCGGTCAGATGCCTCCTCACTTCCCAGAGTTTGTGTGGCCGGGCAGAGGCACTCCTCACTTCCCAGACGGTGGGTGGCCGGGCAGAGGTGCTCCTCACTTCCCAGACAGGGTGGCCAGGCAGAGGCGCTCCTCACTTCCCAGACGGGGTGGCCGGGCAGAGGCACTCTCCTCACTTCCCAGATGGGGTGGCTGGGCAGAGGCGCTCCTCACTTCCCAGAGTTTGGGTGGCCGGGCAGAGGCCTCCTCACTTCCCAGATGGGGTGTCCGGCAGAGGCGCCTCCTCACTTCCCAGATGATGGGTGGTCGGCAGAGGCTCTCCTCACCTCCCGGACGATGGGTGGCCGGGCAGAGGCGCCTCACTTCCCAGATGATGGGTGGCCGGGCAGAGGTGCTCCTCACTTCCCAGACGATGGGTGGTCGGGCAGAGGCGCTCCTCACTTCCCAGACGGTGGCCGGGCAGAGGCTCCTCACCTCCCAGACGATGGGTGGTCGGGCAGAGGCGCCTCCTCACTTCCCAGACGGGTGGCCGGGCAGAGGCACTCCTCACTTCCCAGACGGGTGGCCGGGCAGGCTCCTCACTTCCCAGACGGGTGGCCGGGCAGAGGCACTCACCTCCCAGATGATGGGTGGCTGGGCAGAGGCGCTCCTCACCTCCCAGACGGTGGGTTGTCGGTCAGAGGCGCTCCTCACTTCCCAGATGGGGCGGCCGGGCAGAGGCGCTCCTCACCTCCCAGACGATGGGTGGCCGGGCGGAGGCACTCCTCACCTCCCAGATGATGGGTGGCCAGGCAGAGGCGCCTCCTCACCTCCCGGACGATGGGTGGTCGGGCAGAGGCGCTCCTCACCTCCCGGACGATGGGTGGCCGGGCAGATGCTCTCCTCACCTCCCTGTCGATGGGTGGTCAGGCAGAGGCGCCCTCACCTCCCAGATGATGGGTGGCCAGGCAGAGGCGCTCCTCACTTCCCAGACGATGGGTGGCCGGGCAGAGGCTCTCCTCACTTCCCAGACGATGGGTGGCCGGGCAGAGGCGCCTCCTCACTTCCCAGACGATGGGTGGCCGGGCAGAGGCGCTCCTCACTTCCCAGATGATGGGTGGTCAGGCAGAGGCGCCTCCTCACTTCCCAGATGATGGGTGGCGGGCAGAGGCACTCCTCACCTCCCGGACGATGGGTGGCCGGGCAGAGGCGCTCCTCACTTCCCAGATGGGGTGGCCAGGCAGAGGCGCTCCTCACCTCCCAGACGATGGGTGGCCGGGCAGAGGCCTCACTTCCCGGACGATGGGTGGTCGGGCAGAGGCGACCCTCACCTCCCAGATGATGGGTGGCCGGGCAGAGGCTCTCCTCACTTCCCAGACGATGGGAGGTCGGGCAGAGGCACTCCTCAATTCCCAGACGGTGGGTGTCCGGGTAGAGGCCCTCCTCACTTCCCAGACGATGGGTGGTCGGGCAGAGGCACTCCTCACTTCCCAGAGTTTGTGTGGCCGGCAGAGGCGCTCCTCACTTCCCAGAGGTTGTGGCCGGCAGAGGCGCCTCACCTCCCAGACGATGGGTGGTCGGGCAGAGGCGCCTCACCTCCCAGACGCATGGGTGGCCGGGCAGAGGCCCTCCTCACTTCCCAGATGATGGGTGGTCAGGCAGAGGCGCCTCCTCACTTCCCAGAGTTTGTGTGGCCGGGCAGAGGCCTCACTTCCCAGATGGGGTGGCCGGGCAGAGGCGCTCCTCACTTCCCGGACGATGGGTGGCCGGGCAGAGGCGCTCCTCACTTCCCAGATGGGTGGTCAGGCAGAGGCGCTCCTCACTTCCCAGACGGTGGGTGGCCGGGCAGAGGCCCTCCTCACTTCCCAGAGTTTGTGTGGCCGGGCAGAGGCACTCCTCACTTCCCAGACGGTGGGTGTCCGGGTAGAGGCCCTCCTCACTTCCCAGACGATGGGTGGTCGGGCAGAGGCACTCCTCACTTCCCAGAGTTTGTGTGGCCGGGCAGAGGCGCTCCTCACTTCCCAGAGTTTGGGTGGCCGGGCAGAGGCTCTCCTCACCTCCCAGATGGGGTGGCCGGGCAGAGGCGCCTCACTTCCCAGATGGGGTGGCCGGGCAGAGGCGCCTCACTTCCCAGACGATGGGTGGTCAGGCAGAGGCGCTCCTCACCTTCCGGACGATGGGTGGCCGGACAGAGGCACTCCTCACTTCCCAGATGTTGGGTGGCTGGGCAGAGGGCCTCCTCACCTCCCGGACGATGGGTGGCCGGGCAGAGGCGCCTCACTTCCCAGACGGTGGGTGGCCGGGCAGAGGCTCTCCTCACTTCCCAGACGGTGGGTGGCCGGGCAGAGGCGATCCTCACTTCCCAGATGATGGGGTGGCCGGGCAGAGGCACTCCTCACTTCCCAGACGATGGGTGGCCGGGCAGAGGCACCTCACCTCCCGGATGATGGGTGGCCGGGCAGAGGGGCACCTCACTTCCCAGACTGTGGGTGGCCAGGCAGAGGCGCTCCTCACCTCCCGGACGATGGGTGGCCGGGCAGAGGCTCTCCTCGCTTCCCAGATGGGGCGGCCGAGCAGAGGTGCTCCTCACTTCCCAGATGGGGTGTCCGGGCAGAGGCGCTCCTCACTTCGTAGAAACGATGGGAGGTCAGGCAGAGGACGTCCTCACTTCCCAGACGGTGTGTGGCCAGGCAGAGGCGCTCCTCACTTCCCGGATGATGGGTGGCCGGGCAGAGGCGCTCCTCACTTCCCAGACGGTGGGTGGCAGGGCAGAGGCCCTCCTCACTTCCCAGAGTTTGTGTGGCCGGGCAGAGGCAATCCTCATGTCCCAGACGATGGGTGGCCGGGCAGAGGCGCCTCACTTCCCAGACAGTGGGTGTCCGGGCAGTGGCGCCTCCTCACCTCCCGGACGATGTGTGGCCGGGCAGAGGCACTCCTCACTTCTCAGACTGTGGGTGGCCGGCAGAGGTGCTCCTCACTTCCCAGATGGGGTGTCCGGGCAGAGGCTCTCCTCACTTCCCAGACGGTGGGTGGCCGGCAGAGGCGCCTCACTTCCCAGATGGGGTGGTCGGGCAGAGGCACTCCTCACTTCCCAGACGATGAGTGGCCGGGCAGAAATGCTCCTCAATTCCTAGACGGGGCGGCTGGTCAGAGGCGCTCCTCAATTCCCAGACGTTGGGTGGCCGGGCAGAGGCCAGCTTCTCTCCCATATACAGGGTGGCCGGGCAGAGGCACTCCTCACTCCCAGACGGGGCGGCGGGAAGGGTCCTCATTCCCAGATTGGGTGGCCGGGCAGAGGCGCTCCTCACTTCCCAGAAATGGCGGCCGGACAGAGGCGCTCCTCACTTCCCAGACGTGGCGGCCGGGTAGAGGCGATCATCACTTCCCAGACGGGGTGGCCGGGCAGAGGCCCTCTTCACTCCCATATATAGGGCGGCTGGGCAGAGGCGCGTCACTTCCCAGACGGGGTGGCCGGGCAGAAGCGCTCCTCACTTCACAGATGCGGTGGACGGGCAGAGGTGCTACTAACTTCCCAGATGAATGGTCGTCAGGCAGAGGCGCTCATCACCTACCTGACGATGGCTGGACGGGCAGAGGTGCTCCTCACTTCCCAGACGTTGGGTGGCAGGGCAGAGGCCCTCTTCACTCCCATATATAGGGTGGTCGGGCAGAGGCGCTCCTCACCTCCCGGACGATGTGTGGCCGGGCAGAGGCTCTCCTCACCTCCCGGACGATGGGTGGCCGGGCAGAGGCCCTCCTCACTTCCCAGAGATGGGGTGGCCGGGCAGAGGAGCTCCTCACTTCCCAGACAATGGGTGAACAGGGAGAGGCTCTCCTCACCTCCCCGGAACATGGGTGGCCGGGCAGAGGTGCTCCTCACTTCCCAGAGTTGACGTGTGGCCGGACAGAGGCGCTACTCACTACCAAGACGGGCGGCCGGGCAGAGAATCTCCTCACTTCCCGGACGATGGGTGGCCGGGCAGAGGCGCTCTTCACTTCCCAGATGGTGAGTGGCTGGGCAGAGGCGCTCCTCACTTCCCAGACGATGGGAGGTCGGGCAGAGGCTCTCCTCACCTCCCGGACGATGGTTGGCCGGGCAGAGGCGCTCCTCACTTCCCAGACGGGGCGGCCGGGCAGAGGCGCTCCTCACTTCACAGATGGGGTGGCCGGGCAGAGGTGCTCCTCACTTCCCAGACGATGGCTGGTCAGGCAGAGGCGCTCCTCAATTCCCAGATGGGGTGGCCGGGCAGAGGTGCTCCTCACTTCCCAGACGATGGGTGGCCGGGCAGAGGCGCTCCTCACTTTCCAGACGATGGGTGGTCAGGCAGAGGCGCTCGTCACTTCCCAGATGATGGGAGATCGGGCAGAGGCTCTCCTCACCTCCCGGACGCATGGGTGGCCGGCAGAGGCGCCTCCTCACTTCCCAGACGGGCGGCCGGGCAGAGGCGCCTCATTTCCCAGAGTTTGGTGGCCGGGCAGAGAGGCTCCTCACCCCCAAATGGGGTGGCCGGGCAGAGACCCTCCTCACTTCCCAGAGCTTGGGTGGGCGGGCAGAGGCGCTCCTCACCTCCCAGATGGTGGGTGGCCAGGCAGAGGTGCTCCTCACTTCCCAGATTGGGTGGCCGGGCAGAGACCCTCCTCACTTCCCAGATGATGGGTGGTCAGGCAGATGCGCTCCTCACGTCCCAGATGACGGGTGGACAGGTAGAGGTGCTCCTCACTTCCCAGACGGTGGGTGGCAGGGCAGAGGCGTCTTCACTTCCCAGACTTTGGGTGGCCTGGCAGAGGCCCTCTTCACTCCCACATGTAGGGTGGCCGGGCAGAGGCACTCCTGAATTCCCAGACGGTGGGTGTCCGGGTTGCGGCCGTCCTCACTTCCCAGACGATGGGTGGCCGGGCAGAGGCACTCCTCACTGCCCAGAAATTGTGTGGCCGGCAGAGGCACTCCTCACTTCCCAGACAGTGGGTGGCCGAACCGAGGAGCTCCTCACTTCCCAGACTGTGTGTGGCCGGGCAGAAGCGCACCTCACTTCCCAGAAGGGGAGGCCGGGCAGCTTCCCCCGCCCCAAGCAAGGGAACATGGGTGGCCGGCAGAGGCTCTCCTCACTTCCCAGACGGGCGGCCGGACAGAGGCGCTCTTCACACCCCAGACGGGCAGACCGGCAGAGGCGCCTCACTTCCCAGACGGTGTGGGTGGCCGGGCAGAGGCACTGCTCACTGCCCAGAAGGGGTGGCCGGGCAGAGGCCCCTCACTCCCAGACATTGGGTGGCCGGGCAGAGGCCTCCCTCACTTCCCAGACTGTGTGTGGCCGGGCAGAAGTGCACCCCTCACCTCCCCTGCTGGGTGGCCGGGCAGAGGCGCTCCTCACCTCCCGGACGATGGGTGATGCAGCAGAGGGTCTCCTCAACTCCCGGATGATAGGTGGCCGGGAAGAGGCACTCCTCACTTCCCAGAGTTTGTGTGGCCGGGCAGAGGCAATCCTCACGTCCCAGACGACGGGTGGACGGGCAGAGGCGCTCCTCACCTCCCGGATGATGGGTGGCCAGCCAGAGGCACACCTCACTTCTCAGACTGTGGGTGGCCGGCAGAGGCGCTCCTCACTTCCCAGACGGGCGGCCGGGCAGAGGCGCTGCTCACTTCGTAGAAGAATGGAGGTCGGGCAGAGGCGCTCCTCACCTCCCGAAAGATTGCTGGCCGGGCAGAGGCGCTCCTCAATTCCCAGACGTTGGGTGGCCGGGCAGAGGCCAGCTTCTCTCCCATATACAGGGTGGCCGGGCAGAGGCACTCCTCCCTTCCCAGACGGGGTGGCTGGGCAGAGGCGCCTCACTTGCCAGACGCAGGGTAGGGCAGAGGCCCTCCTCACTCCCAGAGTTTGTGTGGCCGGGTAGGCAATCCTCATGTCCCAGAAGATGGGTGGACAGGTAGAGGCGCCCTTCCCAGCAAGTGGCCGGGCAGAGGCCCTCACCTCCCCGGATGACGGGCGGCCGGGCAGAGGCACCTCACTTCCCAGAAGATGGGGTGTCCTGACAGAGGCACCTCACTTCCCAGAAGACGGGCGGCCGGGTAGAGGCGCCTCACTTCCCAGAAGTTGGGTGGCCGGCAGAGGCGCCTCACTTCCCAGATGATGGGTGGTCAGGCAGAGGCCCTCACCTCCCAGATGATGGGTGGTCGGGCAGAGGCCTCCTCACCTTCCCAGATGGGGTGGCCGGGCAGAGGCGCTCCTCACTTCCCAGACGATGGATGGTCAGCAAGAGGCGCTCCTCACCCCAGAGGATGGGTGTCCTGACCGAGGCACTCCTCACTTCCCAGACGGTGTGTGGCCAGGCAGAAGCGCTCCTCACATCACAGAAATGGTGGCCGGGCAGAGGCGCTCCTCACCTCCGGACGATGAGTGGCCGGGTAGAGGTGCTCCTCACTTCCCAGACGATGGGCGGCCGGGCAGAGGCCTCACTCCCAGATGGGGTGGCCGGGCAGAGGCCCCTCACTTCCCAGATGATGGGTGGTCGGGCAGAGGTGCTCCTCACTTCCCAGAATGTATGGGTGGTCGGGCAGAGGCCCCTCTTCACCCCATATATAGGGTGGCTGGGCAGAGGCACTCCTCACTCCCAGACGGGCGGCTGGGCAGAGGCCTCACTTCCCAGACGGGCGGCTGGGCAGGGGCGCACCTCACTTCCCAGATGATGGGTGGTCGGCAGAGGCGCTCCTCACTTCCCAGACGGTGGGTGGCCGGGCATAGGCGCTCCTCACCTCCCGGAGGATGGGGTGGCCGGGCAGAGGCTCTCCTCATCTCCCGCATGATGGGTGGCCGGGCAGAGGCGCCCTCACCTCCCAGAAGGTGGCCGGGCAAGGCCTCCTGCCTCCCCGAACATGAGTGGCCGGGCAGAGGCCTCACTTCCCAGACGGGCGGCCGGGCAGAGGCGCTCCTCACCTCCCAGACGGTGGGTGGTCGGGCAGAGGCGCTCCTCACTTCCCAGACGGTGGGTGGTCGGGCAGAGGCCCTCCTCACTTCCTGTGACGATGGGTGGCCTGGCAGAGGCACTCCTAACTTCCCAGACGTGGCGGCTGGGCAAGGGCTCTCCTCAATTTTCAGATGGGGTGGCCGTGCAGAGGCCCTCCTCGCTTCCCAGATGATGGGTGGTCAGGCAGAGGCTTTCCTCACTTCCCAGACGGTGGGCGGCCAGGCAGAGGTGGGTGGCGGGCAGAGGCCCACCTCACTTCCCAGAGTTTTGTGTGGCCGGGCAGAGGCAATCCTCATGTCCCAGACAACGGGTGGCCGGGCAGAGGCACTCCTCACTTCCCAGAAGGGGCGGCTGGGCAAGGGCGCTCCTCACTTCCCAGACGGGGCGGCCGGGCAGAGGCGCTCCTCACTTCCCAGACTTTGGGTGGCCGGGAAGAGGCCCTCTTCACTCCCATATATAGGGTGGCCGGGCAGAGGCGCTCCTCACCTCCCGGACGATGGGTGGCCGGGCAGAGGCTCTCCTCACTTCCCAGAGATTGTGTGGCCGGGCAGAGGCCCTCCTCACTTCCCAGACGGTGGGTGGTCCGGGCAGAGGCCCTCCTCACTTCCCAGACGGTGGGTGGCCGGGCAGAGCGCACTCCTCACTTCCCAGACGGGGTGGCCGGGCAGAGGCACTCCTCACTTCCCAGACGATGGGTGGCCGGGCAGAGGCGCTCCTCACTTCCCAGATGGGGTGGCCGGGCAGAGGCGCCCCTCACCTCCCGGACGATGGGTGGCCGGGCAGAGGCTCTCCTCACCTCCCCGGGACGATGGGTGGCCGGGCAGAGGCACTCCTCACCTCCCCGGACGATGGGTGGCCAGGCAGAGGCTCTCCTCACCTCCCAGACGATGAGTGGCTGGGCAGAGGCGCCTCACTTCCCAGACGATGGGCGGCCGGGCAGAGGCGCTCCTCACCTCCCGGATCATGTGTGGCCGGGCAGAGGCTCTCCTCACTTCCCAGACGTCGAGTGGCCGGGCAGAGGCGCTACTCACTACACAGACGGGGCGGCCGGGCAGAGGCTCTCCTCACTTCCCAGACTGGTGGCCGGGCAGAAGCAATCCTCACATCCCAGACGATGGGTGGCCGGGCAGAGGCGCCTCCTCACCTCCTCGACGCATGGGTGGCCAGGCAGAGGCTCTCCTCACCTCCTCGGGATCATGTGTGGCGGGGCAGAGGCGCTCCTCACATCCCAGACGGTGGGTGGCCGGGCAGAAGGCTCCCCACCTCCCAGAAGGGGTGGTTGGGCAGAGGTGCCCGTCACTTCCCAGACGGGGCGGCCGGGCAGAGGCTCTCTCCTCACTTCCCAGACGGGCGGCCGGAGGGCCGAGGCGCTCTGCACTTCCCAGACTGGTGGCCGGGCAGAGGCTCTCACTTCCCAGACGGGCGGCCGGACAGAGGCTCTCTTCACACCCCAGACGGGAAGGCCGGGCAGAAGCAATCCCCCAGACGATGGGTGGCCGGGCAGAGGCACTCCTCACTTCCCAGACGATGAGTGGCTGGGCAGAGGCTCACCCCACTTCCCAGACGATGAGTGGCGGGCAGAAGTGCTCCTCACTTCCCAGACTGGTGGCGGCGGGGCAGAGGCGAGCTTCACTTCCCATACTGGTGTGGCCAGGCAGAGGCGCTCCTCACTTCCCAGACGGGGCGATTTTGCAAGGGCGCTCCACAATTCCCAGATGGGGTGGCCGGGCAGAGGCCCTCCTCACTTCCCAGACGATGGGAGGTCAGGCAGAGGCGCTCTTCCCTTCCCAGACGACGGGTGGACAGGTAGAGGCGCTCCTCACTTCCCAGAAGTTGGGTGGCCGGCAGAGGTGCTCCTCACTTCCCAGACAGTGGGTGGCCGAGCCGAGGCTCTCCTCACTTCCCAGACGATGCGTGTGGTCGGGCAGAAGCGCACCTCACTTCCCAGAAAGGGTGGCCGGGCAGAGGCGCTCCTCACCTCCCGGATGATGGGTGGCCAGCCAGGGGCGCACCTCACTTCTCCGACTGTGGGTGGCCGGGCAGAGGAGCTCCTCACTTTGCAGACGTTGGGTGGCCGGGCAGAGGCACTGCTCACTGCCCAGAAGGTGGGCGGCCGGGCAGAGGCGCTCCTCACTTCCCAGACGGGGCTGCCGGGCAGAGGCCTCACTTCACAGATGGAGTGGCCGGGCAGAGGCACTCCTCACTTCCCAGACGATGGGTGGCCGGGCAGAGGCTTCCTCACTTCCCAGACGATGGATGGTCAGGAAGAGCCTCACTTCCCAGACGGGTGGCCGGGCAGAGGCCCCACCTCCCAGATGGGGTGTCCGGGTAGAGGCCCTCCTCACTTCCCACTGTGGGTGGCCGGGCAGAGAGCTCCTCACTTCCCAGACTGGGCGCGGACAGAGGCTCTCTTCACATCCCAGACGTGGCGGCCGGGCAGAGGCGCTCCTCTCTTCCCAGACGATGGGTGGTCGGGCAGAGGCGCTCCCCACCTCCCAGACGATGGATGGTCGGGCAGAGGCTCTCCTCACCTCGGACGGTGGTTGGCCGTGTAGAGGCGCACCTCACTTCCCAGATTGGTGGCGGGCAGAGGCTCCTTCACATATATAGGGTGGCCAGGCAGAGGCGCTCATCACCTACCTGACGATGGGTGGCCGGGCAGAGGTACTCCTCACTTCCCAGATGGGGCGGCTGGGCAGAGGCGCTTCTCAATTCCCAGATGGTGTGGTCAGGCAGAGGCGCTCCTCTCTTCCCAGACAATGGGTGGCCGGGCATAGGCGCTCCTCACCTCCCAGAGTTTGGGTGGCCGAGCCGAGGCGCTCCTCACTTCCTAGACGGTGTGTGGCCGGGCAGAAGCGCACCTCACTTCCCAGACTGGGCGCTGACAGAGGCTCTCACTTCCCAGACGGGCGGCCCGGCAGAGGCGCTCCTCCCTTCCCAGATGGGGTGGTCGGGCAGAGGCGCTCCTCACCTCCCGGACGATGGTTGGCCGGGCAGAGGCACTCCTCACTTCCCAGATGGGGTGGCCGGGCAGAGGCCCTCACTCACATATATAGGCTGGACGGGCAGAGGTGCTCCTCACCTCCCAGACGATGGGTGGCCGGGCAGAGGCCTCCTCTCTTCCCAGACAATGTGTGGCCGGTCAGAGGCGCTCCTCACTTCCTAGACGGTGTGCGGCCGGGCAGAGGTGCTCCTCACTTCCCAGACGGGTGGCCGGGCAGAGGCGCTCCTCACCTCCCAGATGGGCTGTCGTGAAAGTAGAAGCCCTCACTGTAGACGATGGGTGGCCGGGCAGAGGCGCTCCTCACCTCCCAGAACATGAGTGGCCGGGCAGAGGCTCCTCACTTCCCAGACGATGGGTGGCCGGGCAGAGGCGCCTCACCTCCCAGAAGATGGGTGGTCGGGCAGAGGCGCTCCTCACTTCCCCGAGTTTGGGTGGCCGGGCAGAGGTGCTCCTCTCTTCCCAGACGATGGGTGGTCGGGCAGAGGCCTCACTCCCAGAGGATGAGAGGTCAGGCAGAGGCGCCTCCTCACCTCCCAGAAGATGTGTGGCCGGGCAGAGGCACCTCACCTCCCAGAAGATGGGTGGCTGGGCAGAGGCGCCCTCACTTCCCAGATGGGTGGTCGGGCAGAGGCTCTCCTCACCTCCGGACGCATGGGTGGCCGGCAGAGGCGCCCTCACTTCCCAGAAGGGGTGGCCGGACAGAGGCTCTCTTCACACCCCAGACGGGGCGGCCCAGCAGAGGCGCTCCTCCCTTCGCAGATGGGAAGGCCGGGCAGAAGCTCTCCTCACCTCCCGGACCATGCGTGGCCGGGCAGAAGCACTCCTCACTTCCCAGAAGATGGGTGGCCGGGCTGAGGCGCTCGTCACTTCTCAGACGGGTGGCCGGGCAGAGGCGCTCCTGACTTCACAGATGGGGTGGCAGGGCAGAAGTGCACTTAACTTCCCAGATGATGGGTCGTCAGGCAGAGGCGCTCATCACCTCCCGGACGCATGGCTGGCCGGGCAGAGGCACCTCACTCAATTCCCAGACGACGAGTGGCCGGACAGAGGCGCTACTCACTACCAAGACGGGGCGGCCGGGCAGAGGAGCTCCTCACTTCCCAGATGGGGTGGCCGGGCAGAGGCGCTCCTCACTTCCCAGACGCTGGGTGTTCAGACAGAGGCGCTCCTCTCTTCCCAGATGGTGGGTGGCCCGGCAGAGGCGCTTCCCTCATCCTCCCAGATCCATGGGAGGTCGGGCAGAGGCTCTCCTCACCTCCGGACGCATGGCTGGCCGGGCAGAGGCTCTCCCTCACCTCCGGACGCATGGGTGGTCAAGT